>CATNWA010004803.1:0-22696 GCA_951230385.1 Staurois parvus
TGGAGAAAGCAGCAATGGGAGGCCGTACAGGGACCATGAGAGACTCTGGACTTGGCAGCAGCATGAGGAGGCGGTATATAGGGGCCCATGGCAGATTAGGGGCCTGGCAGCAGCTATGTGAGGCCGTAATCTGCCTGCACCCTATGTCAAAAAATTTAACACACCAGCAGTGTGAAGAGACCTGAAAGTGGCACATGGCAGCAGAGTGTGGCGATGGAGACAGCAGCAATGGGAGGCCGTTACAGGGACCCATTGGCAGCAGAGTGTGGCGATGGAGACAGCAGCAATGGGAGGCCGTACAGGGACCCATGAGAGACTCTGGACTTGGCAGCAGCAGCATGAGGAGGCGGTATATAGGGGCCCATGGCAGATTAGGGGCCTGGCAGCAGCTATGTGAGGCCCGTAATCTGCCTGCACCCTATGTCAAAAAATTTAAACACACCAGCAGTGTGAAGAGACCTGAAAGTGGCACATGGCAGCAGAGAGTGTGGCGATGGAGACAGCAGCAATGGGAGGCCGTACAGGGACCCATGAGAGACTCTGGACCTAGCAGCAGCATGAGGAGAGGCGGTATATAGGGGCCTATGGCAGATTAGGGGCCACCTGAAAGTGGCACATGTTTGAGGCATGATTCATGGCGGATTTAGTCAGTTGTGTCAGGAACTGGTGGTTTGAAATCCAGACTAATCCACGCCTGATTCATTTTCACAAACGTGAGTCTCTCCACACTTTGGGTGGACAGTCGTGTCCTCCGCGGAGTTACAATACCTCCTGCCGCACTAAACACGCGCTCCGATGCCACGCTACTGGCCGGGCATGACAGCCTTTCAAGGGCAAATTCAGCTAGTTGGGGCCAAAGGTCAAGTTTCGTTGCCCAGTAGTCAAGGGGATTGTCTACCTCGGTTGGCAGGGTGCTGTCCAAGTAGGCCCAAGCCTGTTGTTTGAGCTCCTGCTCCAGGTCCACCTGATGCTGCTGCTGCTGCTGCGGCTGGTTAGTAGTTTCCTCACTGCGCTGGTGAAGAAAGCTACTCATCATCGACTGCAGACTGAGGCAGCCACTGCTGGTGGAGCTGCCACTGCTCCTACCACCCCACCCCCCCTCCCCTGCTGCCATGCCAGCGGAACGCGAGCGCACAGGGCCCACAGTGTCTGAGGATGGACGTTGGCGCACAAAGGCAGAGACCAACTGACTACATAGGTGGTTTTTATAGTACGTAATTTTGGCCTCCCTCTCAGCAGGTGTGAAAAAGGCCACCATTTTGGACCGGTAGCGAGGGTCCAACAAGGTGGACAGCCAAAAGTCATCCCTCTGTCTGATGGTTATTATTCGGCTGTCGCTACGCAAGCAACCGAGCATGCTATGGGCCATTTGTGCCAAGGAATGCGAGGGACTCCCTGCCTCCATCTCCACAGCATACTGCCACGGTGCGTCTGGGTCCTCTGTCTCCTCCTCCTCCTCCTCTACCAGATGCTCCTGCTCCTCCACTCCTGTCCGCTGAGTGGAAAAACCACCCATTTCACTCAATAATTCGCACAAATGTCCTCCTCTACCTCCTCCTCTTCTTCCTGTCCTGCCCCCACAGGGGTCATGTGGCGTTGAGATCTGTGCGCCACGTCTACCGCACCCTGACCAGCCATTGTTAACAGCATTTGTTCCAGGACGTGCAACAGAGGAATGACGTCGTTCATCCCATAGTCCTGCCGACTCACGAATAGCGTGGCCTCCTCAAAGGGCCTGAGCAAGCGGCAGGTGTCACGCATGAGCTGCCAATGGCTGACATCTAAGTTACACAGGGGAGTACCTTTATCCGCTTGTAACATCAGGAAATCGGTGATGGCCTTTCGCTGCTCGTAAAGGCGGTCTAACATGTGTAGGGTTGAATTCCACCTTGTTGCAACGTCGCAGATCAGGCGATGCTGTGGAATTCCGTTCTGCCGCTGCAGCTCAATGAGGGTGTTCTTTGCGGTGTAGGAATGGCTGAAATGCATGCACAGTTTACGTGACATTTTAAGGATGTCTTGCAGTGGGATGGTGGATTTTTAGGAACCGCTTGACAACCAGATTGAACACGTGAGCCATGCATGGCGCATGGCACAACCTTCCTTGACGCAGAGAGCAGACACCATGTTCTTTCCGTTGTCAGTCAACATGGTTCCGATTTTTAGTTTGCGCGGAGACAGCCATCTGTCGATTTCTCTGTTCATTACACTCAGCAGTTCCTCCCCTGTGTGACTACGTTCGCCAAGGCATACCAGGTGCAGCACAGCGTGACACCGTTGCGCCCTGCACATGTGATATGCCGGTCGGGTAATGGGACTTGGCACGGGGGGGTGGCGGCTGAGGACACGGCGAAAAAAAAGAGGTGGTAGAGGCGGACATGCTTGCTGGACCAAGGACGTGCAAACGTGGAGGCAAAAGCGTCGTGACCTGTCCAAGTTGCTGGTGCGGCTGTGCCGGCACCACGTTCACCCAGTGGGCCGTAAATGACATGTACTGTCCCTGACCGTAGTTACAGCTCCACACGTCGGCGCTGCCGTGCACTTTGGCAGAGACCGACATGCTCAAAGACTGGCCCACCATCTCTTCTACATGTGAATGCAGGGCTGGCACTGCCTTTTGGGCAAAGAAAATGACGGCTTGGCACTCTCCACCGCGGCGCGGCACAAGCCATCATTTCTCGGAAAGGTGCTGAGTCCACCAGTTGGAAAGGGAGGGACTGCAGCACCAGCAACTTGGACAGGAGGACGTTCAGCTTTTGCACCGTCGGGTGCGTGCTCGCAAACTGTTGTCTCTTGGATACGGATTCCAAGAAAGACTGTTGACGGAATCCGAGAGAGAGGAGTAGCAGGAGAAGGAGCATCTGAACGAGCGGAAGATGCCAATGAGCGACAACTCCCCTCAGCAGAGGTGTTGGAGCCTTGACTGGCTGATAGAGGGCGATTGACGACGTCGGGTGACGGAGCAAGTAACGGAGCGGGTGATGGAGCGGGGGCTGGGGCAGGCAGAACCGCCGTATGTTTATCACGGTTTTCCCAGGCCACCGAATGGTGACGCTGCATATGCTGACGCAACGCTGTAGTCCCAACATGGGCCCCCTGGCCACGCTTGCATTTCTGGCCACATAGTCGACATACGGCTACGTTTACTTCCTCGGGCGGCTTGAGGAAAAATTGCCACACCACCGAGTAGGAAACTTTGCCCCCGCTACTCTTCACTGGCTGACTGCTACTTCCTCCGTGCGCACCGGCACCACTACTGGCCGTGGTGGTAGGCTGCAGTGGAGCTGGTGCTCTACTCCGTGGACGTTTGGCTCCACTGACACTGATGCGACCCTGCTGCTGTCTCCTGGGCAACCCACCGACTGTTTTGCTCGCTGCCAAGCTGCCACCCTCTTCTCCTGATGATGCGGAAGAAATTGCCTGATGACGACGAGGCTGCCAAGTGCGATCAACCTCCTCATCATCATCAAGGGTCTCCGCCTCACTACTAGCCCCCTCGGCTGCGTCTGGGTCAGGAGACAGACCTGTCTCTAGACCGGCTACCGAGCCACTCTCCTCGCCAGTACTTGTTCGCTTGGCTGCTGAAAAGGCCGATGTCTCCCCCCGTTCCTGACCGCCCTCTGTTAGCTCTTCCTCACTGTACAGTGGGGCTGAGCCCACAGCATGCGATACTTCGCTTGGTGAGGGAACAGCAAAGGACAGGGGCAGGTAGAGGACACGTGATTTCAGTGGGCTTGGTCCCGGGCCATGCCAACTAACGGTTGTGTCTGACGTACCCACCGACCGTTGGCTGTAGGTGTCAGAGGTGACCTGGGAAGAGGAAGACGACCGAGCCAACCAATCAATGACGGCAGGGTTGTCGGTGGAGACACGACCGCTGGATGACACCGGGAGCACTGGCCTCTGGCTGCGAATACTGCTGCCTCGACCCCTTCCTCTGCTGCCACGTCTGCTCGCTCCTAAAACATTGCCTCCTCTGCCACTCCTCTGCATGTTGTCTGACATACTATTTAATTCAACGATTAGGTGTCCCTGAGTAACAATTCTCTGGCACTCAGTAACAATTCTGTCTGTCCCTGAGTATGAATTCTGTGGCCCTGAGTAACAATTCTGTGTCTGTGCGAGTAACAATTCTGTGTCTGTGCGAGTAACAATTCTGTGTCTGTGCAAGTAACAATTTTGTGTCTGTGCGAGTAACAATTTCTCTGGCACTCAGTAACAATTCTGTCTGTCCCTGAGTAACAATTCTCTGGCACTCAGTAACAATTCTGTCTGAGTAACAATTCTCTGGCACTCAGTAACAATTCTGTCTGTGGCCCTGAGTAACAATTCTGTGGCCCTGAGTAACAATTCTGTGTCTGTGCGAGTAACAATTCTGTGTCTGTGCAAGTAACAATTTTGTGTCTGTGCGAGTAACAATTCTCTGGCACTCAGTAACAATTCTGTCTGTCCCTGAGTAACAATTCTCTGGCACTCAGTAACAATTCTGTCTGTCCCTGAGTATGAATTCTGTGGCCCTGAGTAACAATTCTGTGTCTGTGCTGAGTGAGTAACAATTTCTGTGTCTGTGCAAGTAACAATTTTGTGTCTGTGCGAGTAACAATTCTCTGGCACTCAGTAACAATTCTGTCTGTCCCTGAGTAACAATTCTCTGGCACTCAGTAACAATTCTGTCTGTCCCTGAGTAACAATTCTCTGGCACTCAGTAACAATTCTGTCTGTCCCTGAGTATGAATTCTGTGGCCCTGAGTAATTCTGTGTCTGTGCGAGTAACAATTCTGTGTCTGTGCAAGTAACAATTTTGTGTCTGTGCGAGTAACAATTCTCTGGCACTCAGTAACAATTCTGTCTGTCCCTGAGTAACAATTCTCTGGCACTCAGTAACAATTCTGTCTGTCCCTGAGTAACAATTTCTCTGGCACTCAGTAACAATTCTGTCTGTCCCTGAGTATGAATTCTGTGGCCCTGAGTAACAATTCTGTGTCTGTGCGAGTAAACAATTCTGTGTCTGTGCGAGTAACAATTCTGTGTCTGTGCGAGTAACAATTCTGTGTCTGTGCGAGTAACAAATTCTGAGTAACAATGTCTGGCACTCAGTAACAATTCTGTCTGTGTCTGTAACATTCTGGCAGTAACAATTCTGTGTCTGTCCTGAGTAACAATTCTCTGGCACTCAGTAACAATTCTGTCTGTCCCTGAGTAACAATTCTCTGGCACTCAGTAACAATTCTGTCTGTCCCTGAGTATGAATTCTGTGGCCCTGAGTAACAATTCTGTGTCTGTGCGAGTAACAATTCTGTGTCTGTGCAAGTAACAATTTTTTGTGTCTGTGCGAGTAACAATTCTCTGGCACTCAGTAACAATTCTGTCTGTCCCTGAGTAACAATTCTCTGGCACTCAGTAACAATTCTGTCTGTCCCTGAGTAACAATTCTCTGGCACTCAGTAACATTTCTGTCTGTCCCTGAGTATGAATTCTGTGGCCCTGAGTAACAAATTCTGTGTCTGTGCGAGTAACAATTCTGTGTCTGTGCAAGTAACATTTTTTGTGTCTGTGCGAGTAACAATTCTCTGGCACTCTCAGTAACAATTCTGTCTGTCCCCTGAGTAACAATTCTCTGGCACTCAGTAACAATTCTGTCTGTCCCTGAGTAACAATTCTCTGGCACTCAGTAACAATTCTGTCTGTCCCTGAGTATGAATTCTGTGGCCCTGAGTAACAATTCTGTGTCTGTGCGAGTAACAATTCTCTGGCACTCAGTAACAATTCTGTGTCTGTGCTGAGTAACAATTTCTTGTGTCTGTTCTGTGTCTGTGAGTAACAATTCTCTGGCACTCAGTAACAATTCTGTCTGTCCTGAGTGAGTAACAATTCTCTGGCACTCAGTAAAATTTTCTGTCTGTCTGTCCCTGAGTAACAATTCTCTGGCACTCAGTAACAATTCTGTCTGTCCCTGAGTAACAATTCTCTGGCACTCAGTAACAATTCTGTCTGTCCCTGAGTAACAATTCTCTGGCACTCAGTAACAATTCTGTCTGTCCCTGAGTATGAATTCTGTGGCCCTGAGTAACAATTCTGTGTCTGTGCGAGTAACAATTCTGTGTCTGTGCAAGTAACAATTTTTGTGTCTGTGCGAGTAACAATTCTCTGGCACTCAGTAACAATTCTGTCTGTCCCTGAGTAACAATTCTCTGGCACTCAGTAACAATTCTGTCTGTCCCTGAGTAACAATTCTCTGGCACTCAGTAACAATTCTGTCTGTCCCTGAGTGGCCCTGAGTAACAATTCTGTGGCCCTGAGTAACAATTTGTGTCTGAGTAACAATTCTGTCTGTGAGTAACAATTCTGTGTCTGTGCAAGTAACAATTTTGTGTCTGTGCGAGTAACAATTCTCTGGCACTCAGTAACAATTCTGTCTGTCCCTGAGTAACAATTCTCTGGCACTCAGTAACAATTCTGTCTGTGTCCCTGAGTAACAATTCTCTGGCACTCAGTAACAATTCTGTCTGTCTGTCCCTGAGTAACAATTCTCTGGCACTCAGTAACAATTCTGTCTGTCCCTGAGTAACAATTCTCTGGCACTCAGTAACAATTCTGTCTGTCCCTGAGTAACAATTCTGTGCACTCTGTGTAACAATTCTGTCTGTGCCCTGAGTAACAATTCTCTGGCACTCAGTAACAATTCTGTCTGTCCCTGAGTAACAATTCTCTGGCACTCAGTAACAATTCTGTCTGTCCCTGAGTAACAATTCTCTGGCACTCAGTAACAATTCTGTCTGTCCCTGAGTATGAATTCTGTGGCCCTGAGTAACAATTCTGTGTCTGTGCGAGTAACAATTCTGTGTCTGTGCAAGTAACAATTTTGTGTCTGTGCGAGTAACAATTCTCTGGCACTCAGTAACAATTCTGTCTGTCCCTGAGTAACAATTCTCTGGCACTCAGTAACAATTCTGTCTGTCCCTGAGTAACAATTCTCTGGCACTCAGTAACAATTCTGTCTGTCCCTGAGTATGAATTCTGTGGCCCTGAGTAACAATTCTGTGTCTGTGCGAGTAACAATTCTGTGTCTGTGCAAGTAACAATTTTGTGTCTGTGTGCGAGTAACAATTCTCTGGCACTCAGTAACAATTCTGTCTGTCCCTGAGTAACAATTCTCTGGCACTCAGTAACAATTCTGTCTGTCCCTGAGTAACAATTCTCTGGCACTCAGTAACAATTCTGTCTGTCCCTGAGTAACAATTCTCTGGCACTCAGTAACAATTCTGTCTGTCCCTGAGTAACAATTCTCTGGCACTCAGTAACAATTCTGTCTGTCCCTGAGTAACAATTCTCTGTCCCTGAGTAACAATTCTGTGTCTCCCTGAGTAACAATTCTGAGCACTCAGTAACAATTCTCTGTCCCTGGCACTCAGTAACAATTCTGTCTGTCCCTGAGTATCAGTAACAATTCTGGTCTGTCCCTGAGTAACAATTCTGTCTGTCCCTGAGAGTATGAATTCTGTGGCCCTGAGTAAGAATTCTCTGGCACTCAGTAACAATTCTGTCTGTCCCTGAGTAACAATTCTCTGGCACTCAGTAACAATTCTGTCTGTCCCTGAGTAAAAATTCTGTGGCCCTAATAACGTTTCTGTGGCCCTAAGTAACAATTCTCTGGCACTGAGTAACAATTCTGTCTGTCCCTGAGTATGAATTCTGTGGCCCTAACTAGCGTTTCTTTGTCCCTAAATAACGATTCTGTGGCCCTCATTAACAAGTCTGTGTCCCTGAGTAATGGTTCTCTGTCCCTAAGTAACTTCTCTCTGTCCCCAATTCTCGTTTCTGTGGCCCTAACTCTGTCCCTGTCCCTAGTACAGAGCGGTCTGCCTCTGTTCAATGACTGCAGGCAAATGAAGATTTCCAAAATGGCCGCTATATATACCTCGACCATTACACAGTGCTGGCTGGCTGGCTGCTGATTGGCTGATGCGATCACATGTCGTTGAGGAATGCATTATGGGGCAGCGCGCCTTGTCTGCGCGCCTTCCCCGACATCCCCGCTCCGTCGCCGCACATGTCAGCCGCCATTTTCGGAAAAATTTCGATTCGCGCGTCCGAATTAGGCTGTTTTTCGGATTCGGCACGAATCGAAATTTTTCCGATATTCGACTCGAATTCCACTTCGGAGTCCAGCAAAGGAACTAGCCTAACATTAGTCTATGCCACATTTGCACAAAATTTTCACTTTGTGAATTGATATGTATTTTTTTTTTATAAATACACCCCTAAGTGTACCTGAATCTTTAATCTCCTTGCAACCTCAGCTGAAGGACACAAAACAAACAGTCCAATGCAGGTCTCTGAAACCAGTAAGCTCTTTTATTAAACATTAACGTTAAGCAATAATCAAGGCACAATCCATTCTGTGAGGATTTCTGGGTAGTTTGAAAATTTGATAATAATATCTTTTTGGTTTTGCATTGGATAATTTTTTTGCATTCTGGATAGTTAGCAGTCAGGCAAGCACTGGGGTCTGCATGAGAGCCAGGAAGGAGACAGATTAAGTCATGTCTTGAATCTAGATGAAGTTTACCATCCATAAAATCATTCTCCTAAAGAGCAAAAGTCCTGCATGTAGCAATAAGTTGAGATGCTTTAATAAATCCAAGAACTGCTCACATAAAACATGTGTGGCCTCAACCATAGCTATTCACATTACTGACCCCCACATGTAACAGTGTTTGGACCTCGTAACTAGCCCCTCAGGCCTGAGAACTGTCACATGGGGAATGTCATATGCTACCTCATACTTGGATGTCCTTCTTTATTAGAGCAACTGGGAGATGGCTCTGATGGAGCTGGGAGGTGGCAAAGGAGTCAATAAATGGGAAAAGTGAAAGTGCCTCTTTAACACTGCATTTTCCGTTAATTCTGCTGGTTTCAGAGATTCCAATTTCTTTCAGATCCAATGTCATTCCTGCTAATCCTAAAGTCAGTACTCTCAGTTACATCAGTGTCCTCCAACAGCACCCTTTTACATTGCAAGTGTGGCCCTTGCCCTAGCCGCAGCGCTGTTAGTCACCTGGACCTGGATGTGACAGCTCTCAAGGTGATCTCACTCTGCAAATTCTGCACTTTGAACAGCTGTAGAGAAGAGAACACTGTAGATAAACAGGTACAACTTCTGCCAGAGGATTTGTTTACTCTCTGTGTATTACCTGAGGCCAGTCACTCCACTACAGTAGCTATATGTAGGGGTTTACAACCACTTTAAATGAAGAACTATTGCATATAGGACTATAAGTCCTAAGAGGATGATGTGCTGCTGAAAGTAGAAAAAGGAAGAAGCCAGGGATTGGGGCAGTCTCGTGTGGGGAGTGAGATGTGACTGTTGGAGGGTGCTACTGAGTCGAAAACACTACTGTTGCCAGAGCTCATCATGGTGTCAGAGGGGGATTCACACAAAGGCTGTAGGATCCAGTGGACTGGAGGAAAGGGGAATCACTGTTATCATGAGAGACTGCTACTACAAAGTCCAGAGTCGCTGCCAAGATCATAGGGTTCCAGTCATCAGAGAGCAGGAGCAGACTTCACATAAGACTGAACAGTGTCTCCACCCTAACAAGGAACTTGGTATGGGGATTTACAGCCTTTACTGTGGAATACAAATATAAAGTGCTCTAACCCAGGACACCGAGCCCCAACATTTAGTACCGCATTGGTCAATTGGAAGGGTTTTGGAGAGACTCAAGGACCTTTTAGCTTCCAGTATCACCTTTAGTTAGGACTCCTCTCGTTTTAGGATTCAGGTACAGGATTACTTGGTCCTCTCTTTGTTTTTTTGCATTGTACAAATCTCTTTGTTTCTTGGAATTGTTCATTGCTATTGCCAAAAAGGATAATGGGGAACTGGAGAAAGTGTAGAGAAGGGCAGTCAAACTGATAAGAGGCATGGAGGAGCTCAGCTATGAGGAAGGATTAGAGGAATTGAATTTATTCCCTCTTGAGAAGAGGAGATTAAGGGGGGATATGATCAACATGTATAAATACATCAGTGGTTCATATAGTGAACTCGGTGTAGAGCTATTCACCCTGAGGTCATCACAGAGGACAAGGGGGCGCTCTTTACATCTGGAGGAAAAGAAATTTAATCTCCAAACATGGAAAGGTTTCTTCACAGTGAGAGCTGTGAAAATGTGGAATAGACTCCCTCAAGAGATGGTTCTGGCCAGCTTAGTGGATTGTTTTAAAAAAGGCCTGGATTCTTTCTTAGATACACAGAATATAATTGGAAACTAATATTTATAGGTAAATTTGATCCAGGGAATATCCGATTGCCTCTTAGTTGGATCAGGAAAGAATTATTTTTCTCCTGCTGGAGCAAATTGGATCATGCTTTATTGGGGGTTTTTCCTTCCTCTGGATCAACTGTGGGTATAGGATTGTGTATATAAGATTGTATATATTTTTGTTTCCCCTTTTAGTGGTTGAACTAGATAGACACGTGTCTTTTTTTCAACTGGACTAACTATGGAACTATGGAACTATGTTGCCATTTTATTTGCTGTTGTTTATTTGTTGGGTGTGTACCCGAAATTAATCCTTCTTCTTCAGCCTTAGGCCTCATTTAAACTAGTAGTTGGAGGGTGGCCAAAAAGTGCAGTTAATGCTTAAGCTGCAATAGACAGAGGATGGGGATGTTTTAATGCCATGGCCATGATGCTTCTCTTCGCGGTCGCAGCAGTGTTGACCTGACATGGATTGTTTGGAGAGCGGCAAGCTACACATGCAAGTTAATAGAGAAGAGACTCAAATTGCTGCGATTGTCAACAAAAATTAGGTTAAAACAGGTGGTAAGGAGGCATCGCATTGCTTCCTTACTGTCTGTCAGCTGCCTCTGGAGTGCAATGTCAGCATGTGTGGCATTGCTGGTGGCGTCATTGTCATCTAGAAACAGAGCACATATACATCAGTATCTCCTTTGGGGTAAGTGCTACACAAGTGTTGTGGCTGCATTCATAAACCCCTCCCTTTAACCCCTTCCTGACACTGCCTCCCGGCCCTTTAAGAAGATCTAAATGTCTGGAGGTGAAGGGGGACATTCTGATCATGTGACCGCTGTAATTGGCATTTACAGTGGTCACATGATTGGAAATCTCCCAATCGCAAGTAGGCATTGGGAGCTTTCCGGTACCTGTTTGATACTGCACTGGGAGCATGCACTCAACACAATAAAGTGTTTATCTGTGGCCACATACAGTGTATTATTTTTATTATAAAGGATTTATATATAGCGCCAACAGTTTGCTCAGCACTTTACAATATAACGGGAGACAATACAGCAACAATACAGTTCAATACAAGAGGGAAAGGAGCAGGGGCGGACTGACCATTTAGAAACTCTGGCACTGCCTGAGGACCCGGGGTCAGTATAGGGCCCCATGAGATGCCCCTGGTACCTTTTTCATAGGCTTTTTTGAGTTTGGGTGAGGACACAGGGGCCCCATGATCCCCTATTGCCCAGGGGCCCCATGAGTTGTCAGTCCTCCCCTGGTTAGGAGGGCCCTGCTCCTTGGAGCTCACAATCTAAGAGTATATGCAGCTGCTTGGCATTAAAGTCCACCCACCGAGAGGAGGGGAAGTGGTTAAAGAAGCTTCTTTAACCACCTCCTGCCTGCCATATAAGGTAATGAGGGGCGCAAGGTGGTTCTCTCGTTCTGGGAGGACGTCATATGGCGTCCTCCCACTCTAACCGCACTGTGATCGGTGGTGTGCTGTGTCCCTGGGATACAGTGGATCACCGATCAATGGAAAGAGATGAAGACGTCGGCTCTGTCATGTGATCAGCTGTGTCCAATCACAGCTGATCACATGTAAATAAGGAAATGCCGGTTATCGGCATTTTTCTCCTCAGAAGCTGTCACGCTGACAGCTCGCGAGGAGAGCCTGTAATCGGCATTACTCAGAGGGGACATGTACACTGATCATCAGGGCACT
This sequence comes from Staurois parvus, assembly GCA_951230385.1. NCBI lineage: Eukaryota > Metazoa > Chordata > Amphibia > Anura > Ranidae > Staurois > Staurois parvus. The sequence goes on from CATNWA010004803.1 coordinate 11,974, forward strand.
GATGATCAGTGTTCCCTGGTGATCAGTGTAGCCCCATGAGTGCCATCTGTCAGTGTCCATCAATGCCACCTGTCAGTGCCACATATCACATATCAATGCCACATATCAGTTCCTACCAGTGCACATCAATGCCACATAACAGTGCCCATCTGAGCTACCTTTCAGTGCCACCTATCAGTGCCAGTCAGTGCTGCCTATCATGCTGCCAGTCAGTGCCACCTATCAGTGTGCAACAGTACCGCCCATTAGTGCCCGTCAGTGCTGCCTATCAGTGCCGCCTAACACTGCCAGTCAGTGCCGCTTATAAGTGCCAGTCAGTGCCGCCTATCAGTGCCGCCTATCAGTGCCACCTTTCAGTGACATATATGAGTGCTGCCTTTCAGTGCCCATCAGTGATGCCTGTCAATGCCCATCAGTGCTACCTACCGTGCCTCCTCATCAGTGCCCATCAGTGCCGCCTATCAGTGCCCATCAGTGCAGCCTATCAGTGCCCATCACTGCAGCCTCATTAGCGCACATCAGTGAAGGAGAAAAATCACTTATTTACACAATTTTATAACAGTAACTAAGAAAAAAACTTTTTTAAAAAAAAAATTTTCAGTTGTTTTTGTTTTTTTTTAGCAAAGAATAAAAACCCAGAGGTGATTAAATACCACCAAAAGAAAGCTCTATCTGTCTCAAAAAAATGATAAAAATGTCATACGGGTACAGTGTTGCATGACTGCGCAATTGTCATTCAAAGTGTGACATCGCTGAAAGCCGAAAAATTGGCCTGGGCAGGAAGGGGATGAAAGTGCCCGGTAGACAAGTGGTTAAAGTTGTTTATTTCTCTTTCTGCACAATGTTTGTGTACAGGTCTTCAATGGTCCTGATGGTCCTCCTACACCTAAATATACACTAACCAATATGCACATTATTAGTCTCACAAGTGAAAAAAACATTGATGTGATGAAGCACAATAACAACCTTGATGATACCACAGAAATTCTGACACAGGAATGTGCTGGGAAGTGACTAATAATATTAACAGTAAATCTCTAATGCTTTGAAGTTGGGGAAAATTTCACAATAGTCTTGGGTCAGAATCCAGCAAGGTGTTTAAAATACCTTTTAAAGTAAACCTAGCTTAAGAAGCAAGAGAACAATAATATTGTTATTTTTGGGGAACTTATTTTTTGGATGACTGCACAAATTTAACTGAAGCAACCATATTTTCACAGGGCAGATACTGTAGATCCTTGCTAGGTACCTATTCTAATTAATATGATGGACCCTATTATCCCCGTCAACTCTTTTCTACCTTTAACTCTCTACTTCATCTTTATTTACCTCCACATACTAACTAACTCTCTGCTCAGGAGATTGCTAATCACTTTAAAAATAAGATTGATACAATTCGTGATGAGATCTCCACTGTACAGATATTTCCCTCATCCTACACTCCTTGTCCACCTGCATAATCTATACTTCCCTTGTTTAACCCAGATACTATAGAGGAGGTTGGTAAACTGTTTTCTAAAGCCCACCTAACCACCTGCCCCCTGGACTCTGTTCCCTTGAAAATACTATGGTCACCCTCTGGCTCTATCCTTCATTCTTTAACTCATATCTTCAATCTATACCTTTCTACTGGCATCTTCCCCAACTCTCTAAAACATGCTCTAGTCACCCCCATACTTAAAAAAGCCACACTGGACCCCGCCAATCTTAGCAATCTCTCCTTACTCCCTTTTGCTCCAAACTCCTTGAACGTCTAGTCAACAACCAGCTGATCTGCCACTTTATTGAAAATAACCTTCTTGATCCCCTTCAGTCTGTATTTTGCCCACAACACTCCACAGAAACTGCTCTCCTAAAATGACTTACCAACCGCTAAAACCAATGGTCACTATTCCGTACTCTTGCTCTTGGACCTCTTCGCTGCCTTTGACACAGTTTACCACCCCTGCCTCCTCAAAAACCTCTATTTACTGGGTCTCCATGACTGTACTCTCCGTTGGTTAGAATCTTACCTATCTCACCGCACCTTCAGTGTCACTTACAACTCTACTTCCTCCTGTCCTACTCCTCTTACTGTCAAGGTCCCCCAAGGTTCTGTCCTTGGACCTCTCCTATTCTCAATCTATACTTCTTCCTTGGGTCAGCTTCCCATGGATTCCAATACCATTTCTATGCTGATGACACACAAATCTATCTCTCTACTCCTCAGCTCACCCCATCAGTTTCCTCACAGACATATCAGACTGGATGTCACTCCACTTCCTAAAACTCAATCTATCCAAAACTGAGCTCATAATATTTCCTCCCCCGTGCCTCTTCCCCTGATTTCTTGGTCAGGATCAATAGCTCCACTATCAACCCACTATCAACCCATCCCTGCATGCCAGGGTGCTAGGAGTAACCCTGGATTCTGAACTATCCTTTCAGGCCCACATCCAATCCCTGTCCAAATCATGCTGCCTCAACAATTGCAACATCTCCAGAATATGCCCCTTTTTAACCAATAATACCACAAAGCTCTTAATTCACTCCCTGGTTATCTCTCGACTCGACTACTGCAACTCCCTCTCATTGGCTTACCTTTACATAGGCTATCCCCCCTCCAGTCCATCATGACTACTGCTGCCAGGCTCATCCACCTTACCAACCATTCAGTGTCTGCTACCCCTCTCTGCCAATCCCTCCACTGGCTTCCACTCGCCCAATGAATAAAATTAAAAATACTAACAACTGACAAAGCCATCCACAACTCTGCCCCCAGCTACATCACCAACCTGGTCTCAAAATATCAACCAAACCTCTCTCTTTGATCCTCCCAAGACCTTCTGCTCTCTAGTTCCTGTGTCACCACCTCCCATGTTTGCCTCCAGGACTTCTCCCGAGCTTCTCCCATCCTATGGAACTCCCTACCCCAATCTGTCTGGCTGTCTCCTAATCTATCCACCTTTAGACAATCCCTGAAAACCTTTCTCTTTAAAGAAGTCTATCCTGCTTCTATCTAGTAAACCACCATTTATTTCCTCCATCAGCTCATCCCCCTACAACTATTACCTTTTGTATCACTCAACCCTTCCTCCTAGATTGTAAGCTCTAAGGAGCAGGGCCCTCTGTTTCCTCTTGTACCAAATTGTATTGAAACTGTAATGTCTACCTTCATTTTGTTAAGCACTTGCACAAACTGTTGGCACTATATAAATTCTGTATAATAAAAAAATATTATCCTAAAAGTCAGTTATAGAGACGTAATTCTGAAATTTATATTATTGTAATTGGATTTTTTTTTGGATTTGTTTTCAGTTCAGTTGAGGTCTGATTTCTAAGGGTAGGCGTTGATGGACTTTTGGTCCCCTCAGTACTTCAACTCTCCCCATACAAATATATGGATATGGAATAGTAGCAGAAGCAAATGAAATGCAAGCTAACTGCACCTGCACCTGATTCAGGAACTGCAGTTGGCCATCAAAACCTGTTGACACAGGCCCTACAGATAGCAAAGGATTCAAATATGGCTTCCTTGGACCCATGGCAACCTTAAAAACATGGAGGGTATTTACTCCCTCAGGAAAGGGTTATCCTTTTCATGTAATTGGCTCCCTACTGTACTTATACAACATTGAGAGTGTTCATGTGACCATAGCAGGCAGGCCCTTGCATTCACCACTCCGGAATAGGAATGCCCTAAGGAAGTAGGAATGAGTGGAATCCCACATGTTTGTATAAATAGCTAGGAAGTCAGATCAAATCACTGCAATGTATATAATTGACCAGGAGAGATTTTTTTGTCAAACAAAAATGGAGTTTCACTTTAACCCATTTAATGGGGTCTTTATGCCGGAGGGCGAGAAGGCTTGGCTGACAATTGTGGTTGGCTGTCACAGTGGTCACATGATTGGGAGTCAGTCCTGCTGGTTACCAATCAGTAGCACAGGCCAAGAGCTGTTTTTGACAACTCATTTGTTGGACAGGGAGTGTGCAGTGAGCGCACTCCCAGAAAAGATGGCCCTGCCACCCATGGATGCATATGTGCAGTGTGTGGCCATTAAAGCCCACCCTCTTTGCTGCCACACATATGTGTTACATGGGTGGAAAGAATTTAATTATCCATATCTATGCCCTGTTACACAGCCCATACTAGAGGGAGGGAGCTGTAAGCCACAGGAGAGATCCTTTTAGGCCTCCTCTAGTGAGCACAGGGGACAATATTTCCACTCTGCCTTATATCAGCACCGTACCTGTATGGACAGCATGCATAAAACATGCAAGAAAGCTTTTACCTATTGAACATATTTAGTACAGGCTAGAAAATGAAACATACATAAGAATGATTGCCAGAAGCTGTATTCCCATACGTCTTGTTCATCATTGGTTACACATGACACTCAAAGGTATTAACATTTGTACCAAGGGGATGAGTGTGATCTATTAAAGCTGCACTTGGACTGATCCCTATGAGAAACTGAAACTGCAAATGAATGCTTTATTTCAGGATATAATCCTTTCAGATGTCATGAAAGCAGAGTGGACTTAGTTGTGATACTGGGATTAGGGAATTAAGGATTGGATCCTTCAGGCATATATAGACAGATTATGAATCAAACCATGTATCCTGTAGTATGAAATATAAATTATATGTGAAAACAGTAACTACCCTGAAACAATATTTATTACTCATTCAGATGTCAGTTAGTTTTGTAGACTTAAATTAGATCTAACCCCTCATCATGATGACGTTTATTTTGCTAAAGCACCTTTCATCATAAACTATTATCACAACCTTTTTCATAAAATACTGTTTTACAGTTTTCCCCCTTTTTTTTATCCTTTCTTTTTGCTGCTGATCTCCTACAGCTTCTTTCCGCCACTTCCTGTCTGCATGCTCCAGTGTCAGCTGCACATCATTGATCTGGACTGGTTTCATGTTAGTGACAAAAGTGGACCACACATGCTCAATGTATGTCAGAACAGCTGCTTTTAGTCTCCACCAAAGGTGCATGTGACATGGTGACAACGCAGGAGCACAACTGGGACACAGTTGCCCACCCATGGCAGGAAGTACCTGGACATGAACCTTCATTTTAGGATCACCAGGTATTCTTTTGATGAAAGCCACTGATTTAAAAAGAGGGGAAACGCCTCTGAAATTATGTTAACATGGTAAAGCTTGTTACATTTTCCTGATTGTGTTTAGAGCTACTATAAGCGTAGCGCTACCCCCACACAGGAGTCGCTTGGTAGATTGGGTTTTCTGTTCATCTGCATCAACTATGACAACAACCTCAGCCTCACCGACTCACAGAAAAAAATGGGAGTTCAAGGATGGCTAAAGAAATAAATACAATATATACATCAAGAGACTCTACAGGAGGAAGGAAATAAAAACTTGACTCCTGCCAAGTCACTTGATGCCTACCCATAGCCTGGGTGGATATAATTGGTCCATCTTGCATACTATTTGATTGGGTAAATCTTGTGTGTGAATATTTATGTGTGTGTTACACTGATGATTTTGTGTGTGTGTGTGTTTTTTTTTGTGGTGAACAAGTCCTTTTTTATCATTTATTCTTTTGTTTTCTCAAATGTAGAGTTTATGTTGTATATATGTTATTTTATATATTTATTTAGACTTTTGTATAATGCATGACAAATTCTTTTTTGCATTTTCGCTATACATAGATTTTCTTGTACAATATATGCCTGTCCTAACTCACAGTTATAGTCCTGAAGAAGGAGATTATCCATAAAATGGAAAGATGACTAATTAGAACATAACTGACAACATTTACTTTTTATGTTCTATGATCATTAATGTGATGTTTTTAAGTGAGATAGTTCTAATAAACACGGTTTTTCTGTGACATTGTTTGTCTCAACCCTCTAACCACTACTTTTGCTATACAGACTTACTGACAGGATCCCTGGGTGAAAATAAAGAAAAAAGCTATAAAAAATAAAACTAGGTGGGCGTGGTCTGCCGCGCCAGGAAGATGGACGCTTAGCCTGAGAGCTCCCGCCGGCCGGATCCCTCTACACTGCCTTTCAGAGGTGTCGGGTGAGCCCAGCTGTCACAGGATGGGGAAGACGGACCGGACATCATCCGGTGCCCGTTCACGATCCCCTAGGGGCAATAGTGCGCAGGGGAGACCCATAAAGGAGCTTTTTCCGCTCCCAACAGCAGAGAGAGGGACAGCAGCCATCTCCTTCCCCCTCTCTGCAGCTCCTTCCCCCCCTCCCTCTACAGCCGCAGACATGGCGATTCCCTCCTGTACTGCCACATGTGCAGACATGGCTATTCCCTCCTGCTCAGCCACACATGAAGCCCCAGATACAGTGCCCCAGCATGACATCCCTTCTGCCACCCATTCTCTCTCCCTAAGGGATCTCCAGATGGTGGCAGCAGACATCAAAGCCACCCTGACTACATCGCTAAATACCGCTGTTAGCGATTTAAGGGCAGATATACAGGCTCTGGGATCCAGATTGGAACAGGTGGAATCCGCCTCCAGACAAAACAGGTCCGCTACACAGGGTGTGCAGCAAAAATCAGCGTTCCACGCTTCTGCTATCAGGGACATCCAGAGGCATATTGAGGACTTAGACAATCGGGGTCGCAGGCATAATATTAGAATTCACAGCCTCCCAGAATCAGTGGAAACTATTGATCTCTCCAAAGCGGTTATCGCCATATTTAATTACCTCCTTGGTCGCCCGCCAGCAACCATGATTGATATCGAGCGTGTTCACAGAGCGATCCGCCCCAGGAGGGGAGACACAGACCCATATAGGGATGTCGTTTGCTGCCTGGTTAATTTTCCGCTTAAAGAGGATACCCTCCGCTGCGCCAGAGATAGGAGGCATTTTTTATATGGGGGAGCGGAAATACAACTGTTTCAGGACCTATCCAGTATTACCCTGCGACAACAGCGTGCTTTACGTCCTCTTTTGGATATGGTCCGATCACGTAACATCCCCTACAGATGGAGGTTCCCCTTTTGCCCTTTCTGTGCATGCTAATGGTCGCACCCACAACTTGCGAACTCCTGACGAATTACCATCTTTCTGCATTTCCCTGGACATCCCACAGCCTGACCTCCCTGAGTGGTATGGCTCCATGAGCGTGCCACCATCCCCGGACCCGGGAACTGAATATAGCACTATGGATCGGCTTGGCCAATCTCATCGTAGGGGGCGGATGGTCCCATCAACTCCTCCAAGACTCCCTGCAGGGGGCATGCTAGCTTCCCTCAGCCCAACGACCTCTCCGGCGCACAGGAAGCCGAGGCGCGAAATCTAAGAGTCTGCGACTCTCACCAGCTAATGGCTTTTCAGTGCACTCCTCACCAACTGCACAAGCTCTTTTAAGGTTGCCGCCACTTATTTGCCAAAATGATAGCCATCACTCCACGAGCTTCACCTACAGTTGTTATCCTGCAAGCTACGACCGGGCCGCTGTACCTCTTTCCTGCCAAACAAGATGTTGAGCCATGTTCCTATTGTCTCGGCCTCCCATGGTAGGATTCAACTACTGGGCTTTGCTCGGGTTCTCTTCGCCGACGAATCAACACCCCTTCACAGGTCTTCCGCCTCCAGAAAGTTTTCGTCCCATGCCTTTTCCGGCCTCCCGTTTTTTTTTTCAGTCGACCGAGAGTTTCCGGGGCGATCACCGTCCTATGGCCTCACCCGTCCTGAAACACCCGAACCTCACCCTCTTTGCCTTTGAAGTTGTCGTACTGCTGATGTGCGACTGTCCTGCTGTAGATGTCTCCACCCCTACATGCTTCGGACTGCATGCTCCTTTTTTTTTCTGATTCACCGGAAGAGGACTCCGCTTCCTTGTTAAGTATAATATATGTGAAATTTGGCCGAGGCTTATTATATTTTTGTGGGGGTGGTGGGGGTTGATGGGGTGATTGATTGCTCAGTCGGGTAAATGTTTTTTTAAAGACCATAACTGCTCATATTGAGCACTGAGGGTGGCGGAGTGAACGAGCACCGCCTCTCTCCCCTACCTGCCAGACCGACTCAACTGGAGTCGTACTTTATTCTCGGCCCGGTCTCTGATCCCTGCCATGGCTGAACAGGTTGACCTGAAAGTTCTCATGCCCCTGACCTCCTCCATACGTGGTCTCCTTCCACCTCCTCGTCCCCTCTCATATGCTTAATTTGAGGGGGGTTGTGCCTGTTCCCTCTACTACCCTGGGGGACTTGTTTACTCTTTTTGTATTTTTTCTAGGATCTGGTTTTGACCCTCAGGAGTATGGAGGGTTACTGTTTGTTGAATGGGGGGGTGGGGGAGGGGCTGGAGGGGGGGGGATTTTTGTTTTCATGCCCGATCTGTTGTGATTTTGATTATACCTGTACTGTTTTGGCTGAGTTCTTATGTTTACATTTATATTACATGACACGGTTTGCCTGTAATAGTGGTGAGGATCCTCCATCACTCCCTTTTTTACCGAGGAGCCTCATCTCGTTCCGGACCTCGCCTCGACATTGTTTGTCCTTTTTGCATTACCCCGGTACACTTTACGATACCTCTTATATACGACGACTGCGATGATTCTTGCCTACTTAGCTCGCCTCACGTTGCGACAACTCCTATCGCCCCGGTTCTCAACCCTTTAACGATACACCCTGCACCGTCCTTCGTAGAGGATTGCTGATCGTTCTTACGTTACCAACTCTGAAGATCCCCTGCGGTACTTGCACCTCTCGACTCCGGCATCCTCGTTTCCGCTTTCCTTTCGCATAATTTTAAACAGGGGGCCTCCGGCCGGCGGTCGTTCACTTCCTGGTTTCACGCCGATCTAGTTCTCCACACAGTGAGCTCTGTGAGCTTATACTGAACCCTTTATTTGGCAATTATTACTATCTCTTCTCTTGGTTTCTTTGCTACTCTCTTTGTACTTCTTTTCTTTCTTCCTGTTCCCTTCCTCTCTCTCCCCCCCCTTTTTTTTTTTTTTTTTTGGAATAGCGGGCCTGTTCCTTGAGCCGTCTATCACCTGTATTCTTCCTTTTCCCCCCCCTCCCCCCCCCCTTTTTTTTTTTTTCTCCCCGTTCTCCCAAGCAGTGGTGCAGCAAGGCTTCGGGCTTCATTCTTGCTCGTTAGTCATGCCTTCCTCTTCCTTTATGATGGGTCCACTGTCTTTGAAGCTCCTATCACTTAATGCTAAGGGTTTGAACATACCTGAAAAGAGCTCAATGCTACTTTCCTATTTACACAAACAGAAAGTGGACGTGGTGTTCCTGCAAGAGACGCACTTTCGCCAGGACTCCGTCCCCAAGCTTCATAATTTCCGCTTTCCCACGGTCCTTCATGCCACTAACCCATTGGCTAAATCAAAGGGAGTTTCCATCCTGTTTGCTAGACACCTCCCCTTCCGTGTCACTGATTCCCTTGCAGACCCTGAAAGGAGATATCTGTTTATAAAGGGGACCTTCGCCAACAGACCTATCACACTTGCCAATGTCTATGCTCCTAACTCTAGGCAGGTTTCGTTTATGCGTTTCCTCACCTCCGCCTTTCAGTCAGGGATGCTGATACTGGGGGGTGATGTGAATGTCCCTTTGAGTCCTTTGTTAGACTCCTCCTCAGGTTGCTCATTTTTGCCCTACAAGGCCCTTAAACAAATACGTATACAGGTACAACACCTGCAATTGCACGACTCCTGGCGTACCCTTTACCCTACTGTTAAGGACTACACTTTTTTTTCTCCGCCGCACAATAAATACTCTAGGATAGACTACTTCTTTCTGTCGCAATCGGATCTCCCTTTCCTCCATGCCGCCACCATAGAGCCAATGATCTTCTCCGATCACCATCCCATCACCATGATATTGCAGTTCCCCATTGCACATCCGCGCTCTAAATTTTGGCGTTTAGATGCTTCCCTGCTCGCGGATATTGTTACCGAACAAGAGATCCGCTCTTCCCTAACTGAATATTTTTCTTTGAATAACTCCGCGGATACTTCACCTCTCACGCAGTGGGAAGCCCACAAATGCGTGATTCGGGGTATTCTTATAGCTAAAGCGACGAATCGTAAAAGGCTCAAACAAGAGCGTATGAAACTCCTTACTGACAGGATCCACTCACTGGAGCGAGCTCATAAGCGGACCCTGGCCGCTTCCACTCTCTTGGAACTGACGAACGCTCGCACACAACTTCTCTCGGAACTGGGTAAGGTAGTCAGGAAAAGATATATTCTTTCACAGAAGCTCTACTATGAATTCGCAAATAAGAGCGGACGGTTTTTAGCTAGAGCTCTGCGTGAACAACGATCGTCCATGACGGTTCATAAAATTAGGGGCCCTGACGGCATTGAGGCCACATCTAACCCTGACATTGCTGCTCACTTTGAAAATTTTTATAAATCTTTATACAATCTTCCTCCGGAGCGCCCCCCTATACACACAGATAAATCCAGAGCCTCCTTGATTTCCGATTTCCTCCATCTCCACGGTCCGACCGCCCTCTCCGAGGACCTGGTTCTCGCTCTTGAAAAAGACATCTCCCTAAATGAGCTGCAGTGCGCGGTGAAACAGATGAAGTCGGGTAAGAGTCCGGGCCCTGATGGTTTTACGGCAGCTTACTACAAATCTTTTCTAGATATTTTGGGAGCTCCATTTCTTTCTGCCTTTTAATACGCTTTCCCACCCTTCACAACCGCATAAAACCCCAAAAGTGGGGAAAGATACCACCCAGGTGTCCAACTATGACCCATTTTTC
>CATNWA010004804.1:0-23141 GCA_951230385.1 Staurois parvus
GGGGGACCCCCCCATCCACACCCAGCCCTTCGGGGTCCCCCCTCCCACACCCAAGCCCATCGAGGACCCACCCCATCCACACCAAGCCCATTTCGGGGGTCCCCCCTCAAAACTCATCCATCACCAAGCCCTTCGGGGACCCCCCCCATCCACACCAAGCCCTTCGGGGTCCCCCCCTCCCATCCACACCAAGCCCTTCAGGAGTCCCCCCTCCCATCCATACCAAGCCCTTCAGGTCTGGTATGTATATTAAGGGGGAACTCCACGCCGAAATAAAAAAAAACAAAAACAGCGTGGAGTCCCCCCCAAAAATCCATACCAGACCCTTAACGAGCATGCAGCCCGGCAGGTCAGGAAAGGGGGGGCAACAAGCGAGCGCCCCCCCTCCTGAACCATACCAGGCCACATGCCTTCAACATGGGGGGGTTGCTTTGGAGCAGTTGGGTTCCCCCCCAAAGCACCTTGTCCCCATGTTGATGGGGACAAGGGCCTCTTCCCCACATTCCTGGCCAGTGGTTGTGGGGGTCTGCGGGTGGGGGGCTTAGCAGAATCCGGAAGCCCCCTTTAACAAGGGGGCTCCCAGATCCCTGCCCCCCCCACATGAATCAGTATGTGGTACATGGTCCCGCCACTCATTCACAAAAAAAGCAAAAGTGTGGTGTAAAAACCGCAGTACGGGGTCTCTGACAAGTCCTTTAATATAACAATGTCCCCCGAAGTAGATCCAACGTCAATCACGGCGACCCGAAAAAAGAAGAAAAAAAAGCTCCGCTCTCCAGGAGGAACACCAGCCTTATGCAGTGATCGAGGGTGACATTTCTTATATAGGTAAGGGCGGGGCCAGCCGAGGACATCATCCGAGTGACCCCACCCATCATAGATGTCACATGGGGTGGGATCACATGCTTGATGTCCCCGGCTGGCCCCGCCCCTTACCTATATAAGAAATGTCAGGGAGACTGGCTGCATAAGTCAGTGTTCGCCCCGTCTATGGCATTTTTCTTTTTTTTTTTTTCTTGCAGGTCACGGCTCATGCACAGATTTTTTATCGGTAAAAAGATCAGCCGATTTTTATCCAAATTTATGCCGGCCATAGACGGGGAGAAAACCGGACGTTTTTTTTTAACAAGAAAACTAAAAATGGGTCGTTCAATTGGGGCCGACGTTACCACCGACAGTAAAAGGAAATCAGCTGATTTTCTTCCCGTCTGCAGCCGGCATTTAATTCCTTCTGTCCCTGCAGAGCCCCGCTATTGTATTCCACATTAAAAATATTGCGGTTGCAACATTGTATCTATTTGTATCCATTTTGGATACAGATGTTTTTTTCAGATACAAATAGATACATTGTTGCAACCGCAATACTTTTTAATGTCAAATATAATAGCGGACTGGAAATCTTCTTCTTTCTCTTCTTCTCTCTTCTTCTTTTTCTTCTTCGTCTTTTTTTCTCTTCTTCTTCTTTTTTCTCTTCTTCTTCTTTCTCTTCTTCTTCTTTCTCTCTTCTTCTACTTCTTCTTCTTCTACTTCTTCTTCTTTCTCTTCTTCTACTTCTCTTCTTTCTCTTCTTCTACTTCTTCTTTCTCTTCTTCTCTTCTTCTTCTTCTTCTTCTTTCTCTTCTTCTCCTTCCTTTCTTCTTTCTCTTCTGCTTCTTGCTCTTCTTCTTCTGTTTTGTCTTCTCTTCTTTCTCTTTTCTTCTCTTCTTCATCTTCTCCTCTTCTTCTCTTTCGTCTTCTTCTTTTTTCTCTTCTGCTTCTTCTCTTCTTTCTCTTCTTTTTCTTTCTTCTTCCATTTCTTCTCTTCTTCTTCTTCTTTCTCTTCTTCTTCTTTCTCTTCTTCTTCTTCTTTCTACTTCTTCTTCTTCTTCTTCTTCTTCTTCTTCTTCTTCTTCTTCTCTTCTTCTTGTTTCTCTTCTACTTCTTCTATCTCTTCTTTTCTTCCTCTTCTTCTTCTTTTTCTTCCTTTTCTTCTTCTTTCTATTCTTCCTTTTCTTCTTCTTTCTCTTCTTCTTCTTTCTCTTCTTTCTTTTCTTCTTCTTAATATATTTTATTTACATTACATTATATTTGCCGGCCGTAGACGGGGCGAAAATCGGCTGATTTTTATCCAAATTTATGCAAGCCATAGACGGGGAGAAATCTGGTCGTTCAATAGGCCGACGTTAAAAAAAATCGGTCGTTCATTGGGCCGACGTTACCACCAACAGTAAAAGAAATCGTCCGATTTTCTTCCCGTCTGCAGCCGGCATTGAATTCCTTCTGTCCCTGCAGAGCCCCGCTATTATATTCCACATTAAAAAGTATTGTGGTTGCAACATTGTATCTAATTGTATCCATTTGGCTGTGAATGTGAGACTTCTCAGACCTTGAAATCAGTTACAAGTAACCAACAGTTATTTTGCCATGGGACAGAAGTATTGGACTTTTAACTATATCATAGCAGAAACAGGTGCTGTTAGTACAAAGAAATAATTGGATACTTTCCCCGCCTCTACCAAGGCTAAGCTAAGATAAAAAACTAAAGAATATTGTGAGTGCAGTTCTATAGCACATAACTGACACATCATATTTTCATTAACTCATTCTGGGTAAAATACAAAAGCAGTTAATCAAAATGGGATACAATAAACAACATGGAGTGAGGATAGACCATAAGAAAAACTTACATTTCCCTTCAATCCCCTCTTAGATCATTATTTACATATGATTTCTGTTCCCCTTATACAGTTCTTTCTCTGCTTGTCTCTGTATTTGGCTAGATAACTGTGGTACTCTTTGGGTTTTGGGTTCAGTGGGGCAGTTTGTTCTTGGATCTCTTCTTCATACATAGTCATATCTATACCTTTGTTCATAAGTTTCTTTAACCGCATGCCGCACAGCCAATGTATAAATACGGCGGCAGGGCGGCACTCGCAGGCAAAACCACGTTTTAAAACGTGTTTTGTAAAGAAAGACGCGAGGCCCGCCGCCGCCCTATCTGTCCCGCGGATCACCGCCGCAGATGTGAATCGCCGGGTCACAGCCGCTCCTTACCGGCTATCTCCCGGCGATTGGCGGCAAACAGTGACAGAGAGCACAGCTGCAGTAGCTGTGCTGTCTGTCACTTCCCTGTCAGCTCGAGGATGAGCTGATCGAGAAAGAACAGTTTCTCTTTCTCGATCAGCCTTGTCCCGCCCAGTACACACCCCCGCCCCGCCCCCTAGTAAAACACTCCCCCTCACTCCTATAACCCTTCCCTGCAAAATAAAGTTAACCCCTTCCTCCCCAGTGCCATTAGTACAGTGTCAGTGTTTTTTTTTTTTTTTGCACTGATCACTGTATTGGTGTTTTTGGGGATGTCAGTGACCCCAAGTCAGTACCCCCCAATGTCAGAATGTCCGCCGCAGTCCCCTGATCGCCGCCATAAGTCGCTGATCGCCGCCATTATTAGTATAAAAAAACCCTAAAAATCCCAGTATCTTTCCCGCCATTTGTAAACGCTATAACTTTCACGTAAACCAATTAATTTACACGTATTGGGTTTTTTTTCTAGCAAAGATGTCGCAGAATACATTTTGGCAGAAATTTATGACTAAATTTTGATTTTGCATTTTTTTTTTTACTGGACATGTTTTATAGCAAAAAGTCCAAAATATTGTTTTTTTTTTCTTCAAAATTGTCAGCCTTTTTTTTTTATAGCGCAAAAAATAAAAACCGCACAGGCGATCAAATACCACCGAAAGAAAGCTCAATTTGTGGGGAAAAAAAAGGATGTAAATTTCATGTATGTACCGTATTGCATGACCGCGCAATTGTCCGTTAAACTAGCGCAGCGCTGTATAGCAAAAAAATGGTGTAAATTGCGGTATCTATACCATAGTTTGTATCTCTATAACTTCACACAAAGCAATCAATATACACGCATTGGGATTTTTTTTACCAAAAACACGGAGCAGAATACATTTTGGCCTAAATTTATAACCAACTTTGAGTTTACTATATATTTTTTATAGCTGAAAGTAAAAAAAATATCGTTTTTTCTTCAAAATTTTTGGTCTTTTTTTGTTTATTGCGTGAAAAATAAAAAGCGCACAGGTGATCAAATTACACTGAAAGAAAGCTCAATTTGTGTGAAAAAAAGGACGTAAATTTCGTTTGGGTGCAGCATTGCATGACCGCGCAATTGTCAGTTGAATTAGTGCAGCGCTGAGTAGCAAAAAGAGGCGTGGTCATTAACCACTTCCTGTCCGGACACTTTCCCCCCCTTCCCCCCCAGGGCAATTTTCAGCTTTCAGCGCTATCACACTTTGAATGACAATTGCGCGGTCATGCAATACTGTACCCATATGAATTTTTTACCATTTTTTTACCATTTTTTTGAGACAGATAAAGCTTTATTTTGGTGGTATTTATTCACCGCTGGGATTTGTATTTTTTTTGCTATGTAAATGAAATGTCCAAAAATTTTGAAAAAAAGTGTTTTTTTTATAAAATTTTGCAAATAAATAATATTTCATCATAAATCTTAGCCAAAATTTATTCCGTTATCTTTTTAGTAAAAAAAAAAAAAATCCAAATTAGTTTATAAGCAAAAATTATAATTTTTTAAACATATTTTTTTACATTTTTATTTTATTTTTTTATATTATTATTATTATTTTTTTTTTTTTTACATACTGTCACCCTAGCAGTACATTGTCACCATGGTGACACTGTACTACTTGTGGGGGGTGATGAAGATTTTTTATTTTTTTTTTTACACGGATTGCTTTTACACCCATATAGGATGTAAAAGCAATCATTTCTCTTTCTCTCTGTCTGCATTCTTGCAGTCATTGAGAAGTACTGAGTGAGCTGTGATTGGTCACAGCTTGTCACATGGTACAAGGCTTTTGTGAATAGCCCTGTACCATGTGATCTCTGTGATCATTCACAGATTTCACACATAGTAAGCAATGATGTCACAAGTGACATCTTGCTTACAACTTTGCATGTGATCACTGATTGGCCAATCAGTGATCACATGATCGGGACCTCGTACAGAGGTCCCGTTCGACGATCGGTGTTTCACTGTGTCCAGAGGACACAGCGGGCACCGGATCGCGGTGCTCGCGCGCTCCCCAGGGAGCGCGCACAAGCAGGGTGCGGGGAGGCCGTTTATAGACGGACACCCGACCCTGCAGTGCCACCATCTGGCCGTTTATATACAACGGCCGGTTGGACAGAGTGAAACACCGATCGTCGGACGGGACCTCTGTACGAGGTCCCGATCATGTGATCACTGATTGGCCAATCAGTGATCACATGCAAAGTAGTAAGCAAGATGTCACTTGTGACATCATTGCTTACTACGTGTGAAATCTGTGAATGATCACAGAGATCACATGGTACAGGGCTATTCACAAAAGCCTTGTACCATGTGACAAGCTGTGACCAATCACAGCTCACTCAGTACTTCTCAATGAGTGCAGGAATGCAGACAGAGAGAAAGAGAAATGATTCCTCTTACATCCTATATGGGTGTAAAAGCAATCCGTGTAAAAAAAAAAAAAAATCTTCATCGCCCCTCACAAGTAGTACAGTGTCACCATGGTGACAATGTACTGCTAGGGTGACAGTATGTAAAAAATAAATAAATAATAATAATATAAAAAAATAAAATAAAAATGTAAAAAAAAATGTTTAAAAATTATAATTTTTTTGCTTATAAACTATTTGGATTTTTTTTTTTACTAAAAAGATAACGGAATACATTTTGGCTAAGATTTATGATGAAATATTATTTATTTGCAACATTTTATAAAAAAAACACTTTTTTTCAAAATTTTTGGACATTTCATTTACATAGCAAAAAAAAATACAAATCCCAGCGGTGAATAAATACCACCAAAATAAAGCTTTATCTATCTCAAAAAAATGGTAAAAAAATTCATTTGGGTACAGTGTTGCATGACCGCGCAATTGTCATTCAAAGTGTGATAGCGCTAAAAGCTGAAAATTTCCCTGGACAGGAAGGGGGTGAAAGTGTCCGGACTGGAAGGGGGGGAAAGTGTCCGGACTGGAAGGGGGGGAAAGTGTCCGGACTGGAAGGGGGGGGAAAGTGTCCGGACTGGAAGGGGGGAAAGTGTCCGGACTGGAAAGGGGGGAAAGTGTCCGGTCTGGAAGGGGGGGGAAAGTGTCCAGAATGGAAGGGGGGAAAGTGTCCGGACTGGAAGGGGGGGAAAGTGTCCGGACTGGAAGGGGGGGAAAGTGTCCGGATGGAAGGGGGGAAAGTGTCCGGACTGGAAGGGGGGAAAGTGTCCGGACTGGAAGGGGGGGAAAGTGTCCGGAATGGAAGGGGGGGGGGGAAAGTGTCCGGAGGGGGGAATGGAAGGGGGGGAAAGTGTCCAATGGAAGGGGGGAAAGTGTCCGGACTGGAAGGGGGGAAAGTGTCCGGACTGGAAGGGGGGGAAAGTGTCCGGACTGGAAGGGGGGAAAGTGTCCGGACTGGAAGGGGGGGGAAAGTGTCCGGACTGGAAGGGGGGGAAAGTGTCCGGACTGGAAGGGGGGGAAAGTGTCTGGACTGGAAGGGGGGGAAAGTGTCCGGACTGGAAGGGGGGGAAAGTGTCCGGACTGGAAGGGGGGGAAAGTGTCCGACTGGAAGGGGGGAAAGTGTCCGGACTGGAAGGGGGGGGGGAAAGTGTCCGGACTGGAAGGGGGGAAAGTGTCCGGAATGGAAGGGGGGGAAAGTGTCCGGACTTGAAGGGGGGAAAGTGTCCGGTCTGGAAGGGGGGGAAAGTGTCCGGACTGGAACTGGGGGGGGGAAAGTGTCCGGACTGGAAGGGGGGGAAAGTGTCCGGAATGGAAGGGGGGGAAAGTGTCCGGACTGGAAGGGGGTAAAGTGTCCGGTCTGGAAGGGGGGGAAAGTGTCCGTGTCAAGGTCCTACCTTTTCCCTGAGGTTGTTGCTCCATATGCTGGCGTCCATCTTGGATTCTGCTGTGCATGGTGGGAATCCTTTTATGCCTTCAGGTCTCTGTGGTCCATCCCCCAGAGGGGTGTGGCTGATGACATATAAGCCTGTGGCCCGCACATGCTCTTTGCACTTGTGTCTTGTGTCTTTGTGTTGCTATTACTCTGTTCTGACTCTCATGACTCTCCTGGTATCTGATTCGGCTTGTGACTCGACTATTCTTTGTATTCTCCTTTGATCTGACCCTCCGTTGCTGAACCCGGCTTGTGACCTGTGATTCTCGTCTGCTGTCCTGTACTGTTTTGTCCTGCTGTTGTTGACTTGGCCTGTCTGACTACTCTTTTGTCTCTTCCACCAGCTACACGCCATTGGCGGCAGCCATTACCGCAGCGAGGTGTCTCGGGGGGCCGCGACCTGGTTCCTGGCTGCGTCAAGTCCATCCCCACCATCAGGGGCCCTGGTGAAGGGCAGCCTGGGACTTAGACTCCGCGCCCTGAGGGACTTTGGTCTGTGGGTGGTGGTTGTCGTCAGCCAGTGCGTTACATTGTTAGGCCTGCCTGTCCGTTCCTCGGCCCCTGCCCTGACAGTCCGGTCTGGAAGGGGGAAAGTGTCCGGATGTCCCTGGAAGGGGGGAAAGTGTCCGGACTGGAAGGGGGGAAAGTGTCCGGACTGGAAGGGGGGGAAAGTGTCTGGACTGGAAGGGGGGGAAAGTGTCCTGGACTGGGAAGGGGGGAAAGTGTCGGACTGGAAGGGGGAAGAAGGGGGGGGAAAGTGTCCGGTCTGGAAGGGGGGAAAGTGTCCGGACTGGAAGGGGGGAAAGTGTCCGGACTGGAAGGGGGGGAAAGTGTCCGGACTGGAAGGGGGAAAGTGTCCGGACTGGAAGGGGGAAAGTGTCCGGACTGGAAGGGGGGGGAAAGTGTCCGGACTGGAAGGGGGGGAAAGTGTCCGGACTGGAAGGGGGGGAAAGTGTCCGGACTGGAAGGGGGGGAAAGTGTCCGGACTGGAAAGGGGGGAAAAGTGTCCGGACTGGAAGGGGGGGGGAAAGTGTCCGGACTGGAAGGGGGGGAAAGTGTCCGGTCTGGAAGGGGGGGAAAGTGTCCGGACTGGAAGGGGGGAAAGTGTCCGGACTGGAAGGGGGGAAAGTGTCCCGGACTGGAAGGGGGAAAGTGTCCGGACTGGGAAGGGGGGGAAAGTGTCCGGACTGGAAGGGGGGGAAAGTGTCCGGTCTGGAAGGGGGGAAAGTGTCCGGTCTGGAAGGGGGACGTGTCCGGGAAAGTGTCCGGACTGGAAGGGGGGGAAAGTGTCCGGTCTGGAAGGGGGGAAAGTGTCCGGTCTGGAAGGGGGGAAAGTGTCCGGACTGGAAGGGGGGGAAAGTGTCCGGACTGGAAGGGGGGAAAGTGTCCGGACTGGAAGGGGGGGGAAAGTGTCCGGTCTGGAAGGGGGGAAGTGTCCGGACTGGGGGGGAAAGTGTCCGGACTGGAAGGGGGGGAAAGTGTCCGGTCTGGAAGGGGGAAAGTGTCCGGACGGAAGGGGGGGAAGTGTCCCCGGTCTGGAAGGGAGGTAAAGTGTCCGGTCTGGAAGGGGGGAAAGTGTCCGGTCTGGAAGGGGGGGAAAGTGTCCGGACTGGAAGGGGGGAAAGTGTCCGGACTGGAAGGGGGGGAAAGTGTCCGGACGGAGGAAGGGGGGAAAGTGTCCGGAACTGGAAGGGGGGAAAGTGTCCGGTCTGGAAGGGGGGAAAGTGTCCGGTCTGGAAGGGGGGGAAAGTGTCCGGACTGGGAAGGGGGGGGGAAAGTGTCCGGTCTGGAAGGGGGGGGGGGAAAGTGTCCGGAAGTCTGGAAGGGGGGGAAAAGTGTCCGGTCTGGAAGGGGGGGGAAAGTGGAAAGGGGTAAAAAGTCCGGTCTGGAAGGGGGGGAAAGTGTCCGGTCTGGAAGGGGGGAAAGTGTCCGGTCTGGAAGGGGGGGGAAAGTGTCCGGTCTGGAAGGGGGGGAAAGTGTCCGGTCTGGGAAGGGGGTAAGGTGTCCGGTCTGGAAGGGGGTCTGGAAAGTGTCCGGTCTGGAAGGGGGTGAAAGTGTCCGGACTGGAAGTGGTTAAAGCATAAAACAAGATGGCAAACCAAAAAAAAAAGGCCCCCCAGATGGTGGAAGAAGATGTAGAATCATAACACTTATAGGCAGGTAAAAAAGATTATCAGACAATAGCATTACAAGTCACACAAAAGGTGTCGCAGCCATCAGGACCTACAGGTTTCATAAATCAAACAAAAATTAAACAAAAATGAACTAAAAGTGACAGAAAAAAAAAAGTTCAACGAATAAAGTAGAAAAAAGAGAGGAAGAGAGAGACGAAGAAGGAAATGACTCCCAAGTGAAAGAAAGAAAATAAGAGAGGGGGGGGTCAGCTGCCAGACACTCACGATACAGTGATACAATAGATCCAAGGATCCCAAGTCCTCTCCAATCCGGACACATCATCAGTGACGATACTCGTCGGTTTATCATTAACCATTATCCAGTTGAGTTTTTTGTTTCGCTCCATCCAGAGGGATGAAGGATTGTTTCCAACTTCTAGCTGTGGTAATGTGAGCCGCCAGTATTATATATAAAATGAATTGAATCGATTTTTTTGGGAACATCGGAGGGTAGTATATTGAACAAGGCCACTTCCGGCGATCTACGGATACTAATTCCTGTCGCCGAGTAAAGAAAATTAAATATGCGGATCCAGAACCTACTCACGACTGGACATCTCCACCAGACGTGGAACATGGTACCCTCTTGACCACGGCGTCGGAGACAGCCAGATGAAACGGAAGGATACATTATGGCTAGGCGAGCAGGAACCAGATACCAGCGAAGTAGCGTTTTGTAGTTAGATTCAACAAGATCAGTGTTCATCGAGATCTTCGATAGGGCATGGGCCGTATTCTGACTCAGATTGTTGTGATAGCGATTTATCCCTTGTGAGACCTCTCTGCCTGGCCTGTATAAGCAGATATAATCACTGTGGACAATCCTTATCAGATAGCTTGAACTCACCAATACTGTGTTCATCCAGAAGTTGCTTTATTCTGTACATGTGACTACAGGATACAGCAGAATGAATGGTTTCCAGTATTATGCGGTCAAAAGATGATACTTTCTGTAGCGTACTATGCAGAATACACGTGTCCCTGTTACATGTGGTCTGTTAGCTGCCTCCATGACACAGGAAGTGCTGAACTCAAGAAGAAGGGAGGAGCTTCATATACAAAGGAACTGTGTCATAGATCTCAGGGAGGCAATATGAAAAAACAAGTGCATTACCAAATAAGACCACTGGATGGCAGCATTACTAATTATAGAAATGTCCATAGGAAATGGTACAAAGAACAAACTATATGAATTCTCATGTACATTAACATCAATATTAACTGTGTAACAACATACTCCCCGTCTGGCATTGTAAATGTCACTATTTAAACCATAACGGCAGTTATACAATTGCAAATAAACAACAGCGCAATTTGCTTGAAGCCTTGAAGACCTGAAAGACATAAAAAAGAGAACATGCATATAGTGCAACAATTATACGTAAGGCTTCAAGTTGTATCGATTAAAGTTCAAGACACTTCCTTCTTGAAGTCACAGGTTGGATCCAGCAGCATACGCAAGCAAGTTCATTCTCCAAAGGGCAAGAGCAGAACAAGTTCCGTGATAGGTCTGCTGAAAGTCTTTACAGTCCCTTGTCTTGCAACTTTCACCTCCACCTTTGCGTACCTTGCCGTCATCCCTAGGAACGCTCTTTACAATGAGTCCCATAGGCCACTCGATTCTTTCAGCTTGCTGGTCCTTCAGCAGAACGAGATCTCCAACTCCAATGTTAGGGTTCAGGCGTTGCCACTTTCTGCGTCCTTGCAGAGTAGAAATATACTCCATTCTCCAACGAGTCCAGAAGCGGTTGGAGAGGTGTTGTACTCGCTTCCACTGGTCATAGCACAGATTTCCTGCTTTAAAGTTTCCAGGTGGAACAGGAACGGACCCAAGCTTCTGGGTAAGTGGAGTAGCTGGGGTAAGGATAGTTGGGGTCTCTGGATCGTAGGAACTGGAACAAGTGGTCTTGAATTGATTATGGCAGATGCTTCTGAGAAGATGTGAAGCTCTTTCCCCTGACTTGTAGCAAGGGAAGCTGAGGTGTAACAGCGTGGTATACTGATTCCATCTAAGGCATGTAGAGATTGTTTCCAGGACTCCCACTTTGGAAGCTCGTCTGTAGGCAGCGGAGCATCCCAACCTTTAATAGACTCTGAGAACTGTCTAAGTAAGGCTTTACCTTGTATGGTGATGGGAGCCACAAACCCCAATGGATCGTATAAGCCGTTCACCACCGACAGGACACCACGCTTGGTAAATGGTTTGTCTGCAGAGCCGACTTGAAAGCCGAAGGTATCTTTTAATAAGTCCCACCGTAGGCCCAGACTTCTCTGTACAGGTGGCATGTCCATCCCAAGATTTAAATCTTTAAACCCAGTGGCATGATCGCCAGGTTGAAAGGCTTTCATAACAGCGACACTATTCGAGGCAATCTTGAGTAATGCCCGTAGCGTAAATGACAGGAAAGAAGTAGCGCAGGGCAGGCATGACTAGGCCTAGAGTGGGTAAGGAAGGCTAGAAAGGGTTAAGTCAGTGCAGGGGTTTGAAAATGTATAGGTGGGAGCTGGTTGGTAGAGGGAGAACGTGGGTGGTCTCTTTGGCACCTTTGGGTGGGGTGTCCTGGGTGGGGGGGCGGTCAGTCGGAGCTGGACGTTGGTGAGTGAGCTTCCCTCCCACCCTCCCTATTTAGTGAGTATTGGTTTCCTCTACGAGGAATGGGGGTTATGCGGTTCATCGGCGGTTTGTTGGTCTTTGGAGGCGGGTATTATCTTGAAGGTTGTCAGGGAATGACTAGCCAGCAATGGTGGGACTCACCTGCCTTTTGATCTGCAGTACCAGGGCTGGCCAGCGGGTGCTCCCAGCAATCAGAGACTCAACTTTGCAGCCAGCTAACACCTGGAACTAATTATGCTGGGGTATTTAAGGGATGGCCAGACTTGCAGACTCTGCCTTGGTGTTGTGTTTCTCTTGGGCCCTGTATCCGTTCCTGCTCTCTGTTCCTGTCTGATTCTCTGCTGACCTTGCTCTGATCCCTGGCTTGTCTGACCATCCCTCTGCCTGACCCTCTGTACTACGCTGCTTGCTACCTGTTCTGATCCCTGGCTTGTGACCCTGACCATCCCTCTGCCTGACCCTCTGTACTACGCTGCTTGCTACCTGCTGAACCTGGCCTGTGACCCTGACCAATCTTGCTCCCCCTGTACCTACCTGCCCTATTGATATTGACCTGGCCTGCCTGACGACGCTTGCTTGTATGTACTGTTATCTGTGGGTGGTTGGTTTGGTTTGGTTTGGTTGCACTGTATTATGTTTTAGTATTGCACTGCGTTTATGTTTGTATTGTTAGTGTTAATAAATTTATATTGTTTATAACATATCTGAGGTCTGCGTTTCCCTGCGTCAGCCACACACCTCTGGTCACACCTGGGAGCCCTGAAAAAGGTACAGAGAATGGTGTGGGACCCATCGGTGGTATGGTGTGCCCGGGGAACATTCCAGTTAACCAAGGTTTAACTGGAATGTGGTGGTGCTGCACTGCGGACGGTAAGGTTGTCTCCGAGCTGGTTGGTTGCAGCTGGAGGCCTGGTGGTATATGGGGTCCGCAGGTGCATTTCAGATAATTTGTGGATGGGGCCTTCGAAGACCAACAACAAATTGGTATGTTTTCTGTTATAAGGAATGGTTTGGTGTTTAAATCGTGTGGTTAATAAAAGGCCACGTTGGCCATTTTACTCCAAATTGGTGTCATGTTTTTATTTAAGTAAGAGTTATAGGTAAGGGGATCTGGATGAACCGATCTCTGGTGCACTAGTCATGTAGTCTGAGGTTAGCCTCGGAAAGCATACCTTGTGTCCTTTGGAGCAGGTCTATGGTTTCTTCGTCTGTAGGTAAAGACTTAAGTCCATCGTCAACATAAAAGTCTCTCTCAACGAAGTGTCGAGCATCCGCACCATACTCCTTTTCTCCACCAAGGGCGGTCCTTCGTAAACCATATGTTGCAACAGCGGGTGAGGGACTATTTCCAAAAACATGTACCTTCATGCGGTATTCAATGATCTCATTGTCCATGGTGTTGTTACGGTGCCACAGAAACCTTAGGAGGTTCCTATGGTCTTCACGTACAATGAAGCAATGAAACATTTGCTCAATATCAGCAGTTATGGCAACTGGTTCTCTTCTAAATCTCATAAGTATACCTACAAGGTTGTTGGTTAGATTCGGGCCAGTGAGAAGAACATCGTTCGGGGATACGCCTTGATGCTTGGCACTGGAGTCAAATACTACCCTGATTTGTTTTGGCTTACGTGGATGATACACTCCAAAGAAAGGCAGGTACCAGCACTCATCGTGTCTTTGAAGTGGTGGCGCTGGTACGGCGTGATCATTGTCAAAGATCCTTTTCATAAAAGCGATGAAATGTTCCTTCATTTCAGGCCTGTTCTTTAGTGTTCGTTGAAGCGAGTTGAATCTGGATAGAGCCTGTTCACGATTGGTTGGGAGTGTGGCCCTTGCGGCACGAAGAGGTAATGGTGCGATCCAGCTGTTAGAGTCATCCTGGAAGAATTCTTCGTCCATTATTTTGATGAACTCTCTATCTTCGACTGACAAGGCTGTTTTGTTGTCATCATTTGTAGTACAAAACACTGTGGTACCTAGGTTGTCATCACAAAGAACAGGAGTAACATCAGGTACTTGGATGATGTCAAGAGGCTTCTCCTTTACTTCATAATGGTGAGGGCACTGTTTGAAGTGGGATGCACGTCCATTTCCCAACATGTAAGTTTTGAAGGAGTGGATCTCAGATGACGTTCTGTCCAGGCATACATCGCCCACTATTACCCAGCCTAGGTCAAGTCTTTGTGCATAAGGGGCATCGTCAGGTCCATCACATTGTATGTACTCTGAGAATGTCTCTTCCTAGCAGGACCAAGATTTCAGCACTCTTGTCCATCGCAGGAATCTCATCAGCAAGGTGCCTTAAGTGAGGGATGATGATATGCAGCTTCTGGAGTAGGAATCTCTCCTCTTTCGTCTGGTATCTGATCACACTCAACTAATGTTGGGAGGGGTATGCCTTCTCCATCCTTGACATGAGAGACCATGAATCCATCGACCCTTCTGCCAAAAGGTCTCTACACGACCAGAACAGGTTCTGAGAGTATACGGTGTGGCGTGACCTTCTAAGCCAAAGATCTCAAAGAATTTAGGCTTAACCAGGGATCTGTTGCTCTGTTTATCTATTATGGCATACATCCTAGCAGCTTCCTCAGGATGATCCTTGGGGTATATCTTGACTAGGCATATCTTGGCACAGCATTTGTGATCCAGTCCCTCTCCACAGACTTCTGTGCATGAAGAAGAAACATGGCTTTTGGCTAGAGCATGACTTTGTTGCTCCCCACCATAATTTGAGACAGGGTGTCAGGGATCCCCTCGATCCCCGCCGCGATGGTCCCGGCGCAGGCGCACTGCACCGCCCTGTGCAGGGATATGGGCACTAGGTCCGGGCCGGCCGCGGCGTCGAGTTCGCGCATGCGCAGTAGAAGCCGCGGCCGCCCGCTGGGCACCAATGGCAGCGCAGGGCGGGATATTTAAATGTCCCTGAGCTGTCATTTCGGTGCCTTCTGGTCTTACCTGTTTCCTGTGATCCTGTACTTGTGCCTTGTAAGTTATTTGACCCGGATTGTTCTTGACCTGCTGATTTCTCCTGCCCAGACCCTTGCTTTGCCTGACCTCTCTTCCTGGATGCCCCTCATTAGATCTGACCTACTGTTGCTGACCTGGCGTGTGACCCGACGATTCTCTGCCCGCTCCCTTGTACCTTACCGTCCTCTTCGTTACCAACTCGGCCTGTCTGACTTCGCACTTGCTCAGCCATCCATCCATCCATCCCATCGGGGTCTCCCGACCTCCTCACATCTGGCTCTCCCTGGTTGGAGCCCCTGGCGAACACCCCTACCACTGACAGGTGTGCTCAGTAGTGGCGACCTGGTCCCGGGTACTACAAGTCCATCCCCACCATCAGGAGCCCTGGTGAACAAGTACCCTGGGGCTTAGACTCCGCGCTCTGGGCACGCTTGACCAGTGGAGTGCTAGTGGTGCCGCTCGGCGGTCCCTCACACAGGGGTTGAGGTAGGTAGCTGCTGCGGGTTGTCTGGAAGTGGAGTAGCATGCATGGCTGTAACATGTCGTTGCTACCGCATTCTGTGCACTTGATGACAACTTTACAGTCTTTAGCAAAGTGGTTATAAGAAGCACAGCACTTGTAGCATATTCCAAGTTTCTGGAGAATCTCCCTGCGCTCTTGGAAAGTCTTTGCCCTAAGCCCACGACATTTCTTAAGAGGGTGAGGCTTCTTGTGAATAGGACACTGACCATTAGGGTCTTTATCTCTGGCATCCACAATGCCTTGGTCAGTAGGCGAGTTGTGGAGGTGAGATGTCTGTCCTTTTCACAGATATTGCTCTAGTACAGTCTCTACGTTTAGCTGATGTGTTATCATACCTTGATGATGATGAGGATGAAGCAGGCAAGTTTGGTAAGCTGAAGCTGGGATCGTTTCTCGTCCAGGCTTGATCACTAATGAACCTGCAGAAGTATGAGAATGGAGGAAAGGATACGTTATAGTCTCTTTTGTACCTTGAGCCCTGTTGTGCCCATTTCTCTTGCAGGCCGTATGGCAGTTTAGACACCACTGGGTTGACACCATGAGCGGTGTCCAGGAAGCTTAGTCCAGATAGACGTGGGTCTGTCTTTGCCAACTCTAGCTCCATGAGGAGGTCACTTAGATCTTGGAGCCTGCGATAGTCTCTGTTTCCTATTTTTGGGAAGTTTTGCAGTCTCTTGAATAGAGCGCGCTCTCTATGGCTTCAGAGCTACCATAGGCTTGCTCAAGTCTTGCCCATGCAGCAACAAGACCTGCGTCTGGGTGGTCAACATGTACTGTTCTCAGTCTTTTAACACGATCTGCAGATTCTGGTCCCAGCCACTTTATGAGCAAAATCAAGTTCTTCCTTAGTAGTAAGGTTGAGATCAGCAATAGCAGTCTTGAAGGTTGATCTCCAGGCCCTGTAGCTCTCTGGACAGTCGTCAAACCTTGAGAGGCCGGTGTCAATGAGCTCACGGCGAATCATATATCTGGCGAAGTCATTCAAGTCTGATCTCTCACTCTTTGGTGCCAAAGTAACTTGTGGAACCCCTTGGGTGTGAAAGTTCTCTGGTGATGTAGGGTGAGGTTTACCAGGGTAAAATGATGTTGCATGAGCGTTTAACTGTGGTGTAGTCTCTAAGGCTTGTGCTGGCTGTGGCTTGAGCTGCGACTTGTCGCTGGAAGTCACCTTGTTGTTGGCAGGAGTTGATGTGGTTTGCTGCATAGATGTACTTGTGTTGTAGATTTGAAGAGGCTTAGGCATATGGAGCTGAGAGGTCTCTGTGTTGAGAGTCAGAACAGTGTTAGTAGGAGGTACAGGAGAGGACTCTGTATCTTCGCACATGTTATGCTGTAATACGTATTCACTGGTGCGTACGTTCAACTGGATCTTCCAGTTCTGCTGGGACAAGGCAATCTGAATTAGTACTTTGTCCCATCGCTTGTTCAAGGACTTTCAGCCTTGCTAGGGAAGCTGCTTCCTCCCCTTCCATCTGCAGAATCTTTATTTGGGAATCTGCCTCTGCTTGTTGAGAAGCCATTTGTGCTTGGAGAGCTTTGCTTTGAGCTTCCATCTCTGCTTGCTGAGCTATCTTGCGTGCTTCTATCTCTGCTTGCTGAGCTATCTTGCGTGCTTCCATCTCTGCTTGCTGAGCTACCTTGCGTGCTTCCATCTCTGCTTGCTGAGCTACCTTGCGTGCTTCCATCTCTGCTTGCTGAGCTACCTTGCGTGCTTCTACCTCTGCTTGCTGAGCTACCTTGCGTGCTTCTACCTCTGCTTGCTGAGCTACCTTGCGTGCTTCTACCTCTGCTTGCTGAGCTACCTTGCGTGCTTCTACCTCTGCTTGCTGAGCTACCTTGCGTGCTTCTACCTCTGCTTGCTGAGCTACCTTGCGTGCTTCTATCTCTGCTTGCTGAGCTTTGCTTTTAGCTTCCATCTCTGCTTGCTGAGCTATCTTGCGTGCTTCTATCTCTGCTTGCTGAGCTACCTTGCATGCTTCCATCTCTGCTTGCTGAGATATCTTGCGTGCTTCTACCTCTGCTTGCTGAGCTATCTTGCGTGCTTCTACCTCTGCTTGCTGAGCTATCTTGCGTGCTTCTACCTCTGCTTGCTGAGCTACCTTGCGTGCTTCTACCTCTGCTTGCTGAGCTACCTTGCGTGCGTGCTTCTACCTCTGCTTGCTGAGCTACCTTGCGTGCTTCTACCTCTGCTTGCTGAGCTACCTTGCGTGCTTCTACCTCTGCTTGCTGAGCTATCTTGCGTGCTTCTACCTCTGCTTGCTGAGCTATCTTGCGTGCTTCTACCTCTGCTTGCTGAGCTACCTTGCGTACTTCCATCTCTGCTTGCTGAGCTATCTTGCGTGCTTCCATCTCTGCTTGCTGAGCTACCTTGCGTGCTTCCATCTCTGCTTGCTGAGCTATCTTGCGTGCTTCTACCTCTGCTTGCTGAGCTATCTTGTGTGCTTCTACCTCTGCTTGCTGAGCTACCTTGCGTGCTTCTACCTCTGCTTGCTGAGCTATCTTGCGTGCTTCTACCTCTGCTTGCTGAGCTATCTTGCGTGCTTCTACCTCTGCTTGCTGAGCTATCTTGCGTGCTTCTACCTCTGCTTGCTGAGCTACCTTGCGTGCTTCTACCTCTGCTTGCTGAGCTATCTTTGTGTGCTTCTACCTCTGCTTGCTGAGCTACCTTGTGTGCTTCTACCTCTGCTTGCTGAGCTACCTTGCGTGCTTCTACCTCTGCTTGCTGAGCTATCTTGCGCTTCTACCTCTGCTTGCTGAGCTACCTTGCGTGCTTCTACCTCTGCTTGCTGAGCTACTTGCGTGCTTCTACCTCTGCTTGCTGAGCTATCCTTGCGTGCTTCTATCTCTGCTTGCTGAGCTACCTTGCGTGCTTCTACCTCTGCTTGCTGAGCTATCTTGCGTGCTTCCATCTCTGCTTGCTGAGCTACCTTGCGTGCTTCTATCTGCTTGCTGAGCTGCTTGCTGCTTCCATCTCTGCTTGCTGAGCTATCTTGCGTGCTTCTCCATCTCTGCTTGCTGAGCTACCTTGTGTGCTTCTACCTCTGCTTGCTGAGCTATCTTGCGTGCTTCTACCTCTGCTTGCTGAGCTACCTTGCGTGCTTCTACCTCTGCTTGCTGAGCTATCTTGCGTGCTTCTACCTCTGCTTGCTGAGCTACCTTGTGTGCTTCTACCTCTGCTTGCTGAGCTATCTTGCGTGCTTCTACCTCTGCTTGCTGAGCTACCTTGTGTGCTTCTACCTCTGCTTGCTGAGCTACCTTGCGTGCTTCTACCTCTGCTTGCTGAGCTATCTTGCGTGCTTCTACCTCTGCTTGCTGAGCTATCTCTGCTGCTTCTTGCGCTATCTTGCGTGCTTCTACCTCTGCTTGCTTTCTGGTAAAAGAGCTTGCTGAGCTTTCTTGCGTGCTTCTACCTCTGCTTGCTGAGCTTATCTTGCGTGGCTTCTTCTGCTTGCTGAGCGAGAGGATCTGCTTGCAGTGCGCTTGGTTTGCTGTGAGATCTGGTCTCTGCAGTTGAGCTATCTTGCGGAGTTCTGCTGCTTATTAGCATTTTGCACTCTGCTTGCTGAGCATAGTCCTGCGTGCTGCTGAAGAACCCTCTGCATTAGAGAGCTGCAAGAAGGCTTGAGTATTTTACAGTGCTGTGCGCGCTGGTAGCGTTTCTACGCAGCTGCGATTGCTGAGTCTCTATTCAGCTGGTCTCATTGTCTGTGCTGAGCTACTGACATGCGTTGTGACTGCTTGCTGAGCTCCCAGAGTGCTTCTGACTTGCTTGCTGAAGCTACCTTGCGTGCTTCAAGTCCTTTGCTGAGCTATCTGTGCGTGCAGTCTGGTCTTACGCTCTTGCTGAGCAATGTTGCAGAATGCTTCTACCTCTGCTTGCTGATATAGTCTGCTTCACCTCTGATGAGTATCTGCCTTGCGGCTTCAGACCTCTGCTTGCTGAGCTATCTTGCGTGCTTTTACCGTTCTGCTGGTGCTACTGCTCTCTTCATACAGCTTGCTACCAGTTCTGCTTGCTGAACTTATTCACATGAAGCTTGCAGTGTGTTGTGCTACCATGTGCTTTGCAAGATGGCGGATGCTGAGCTTGCTTCTACCTCTGCTTCACATGAGCTATACACAGCAGTGCTGGAGGGTTCATGCATCTTCTGCTTCTGACTCAGATGCGCGTATGAGCGATTTTATCTTGTGAGCTATCTGCTTCTCTCTGCTTGCTTATCACTGTGAACTCTTATCTGCTGTTAGCTTGAACTACACCATACGTGTTTCCCATGAGTTGCTTTTCTCTTGTACGTGACATCTGGTGTTTGAGTTTGCGATTCTTCTACCTGCTGTGAGCTATGCGCGTTGCATCTATGTCTGCTTGTGATCTATCTCTTGCTGTGGACGTACTGCTGCAGCTACTAGCTGGGAGGATCTCTGCTTGCTTCAAATCTGGTCTCTTGGTTCTTTGGCCATAAACTTGCTGTGTTTGCGTGCCTTGCTAGACTATCTTGGTGCTTCTACCTCTGCTTGCATGAAAAAGCAGAACCTTGGTGCTTCTTCTTGCTGAGACAGATACAGACTGCTTAGACAGAGAGAATGTGAGTTGAAGTGCTCCTTCATCTGCTTGCTGAGCTAACTTCCGTATCAATGTTCATGCAGAGACTTCAGCTTCAACACAGATGCTGAGTGCAGTGAGCTTGTGCGGCCATGTGCTTTGCAAGATGGCGGATGGCAGAATGAGCTTGATTGCAGGTTAGGCACACACATATACACAGCAGGCTGGAGGGATTCTATGCATCTTCTATTCTGACTCAGATTGTTGTGATAGCGATTTATCCTTGTGAGACCTCTCTGCCTAGCCTGTATAAGCAGAGATATAATCACAGTGGACCCGTCCTTATCAGATAGCTTGAACTCCCAATACGGTGTTCATATCAGAAGTTGCTTTATTCTGTACATGTGACAACAGGATATACAGCAGAATGAGAATGGTTTCCAGTATTATGCGGTCCTTCAAAAGAGATACATTCTGTATGTCCCGTACTATGCAGAGATACACGTGTCCCTGTTACATGTGGTCTGTTAGATGCCTCCATGACACAGAGAATGTGCCGTGCCTACTCATATCAGAGGGAGGAGCTTCATATACAAAGGAATGTGTGTCATTCATCTCAGGAGAGGACATGAAAACCCAAATGCCCGTCCTTCAAATAAGACCACTGAGATGGCAGCATTACTAACTATAGAAATGTCCCGTCCTGGTATCAGAGAGAAAGACAAACTACCCAGAATTCTCATGAACCTTCATATCATCAGAGAGATTAACTGTGTAACCCAGAATGTCCCATCCTTCATATCAGAGAGAGAGACAGACTACCCAGAATGTCCCGTCCTTCATATCAGAGAGAGAGACAGACTACCCAGAATGTCCCGTCCTTCATATCAGAGAGAGAGACAGACTACCCAGAATGTCCCGTCCTTCATATCAGAGAGAGAGACAGACAGACCCAGAATGTCCCGTCCTTCATATCAGAGAGAGACAGACTACCCAGAATGTCCCGTCCTTCATATCAGAGAGAGAGAGACAGACTACCCAGAATGTCCCGTCCTTCATATCAGAGAGAGACAGACTACCCAGAATGTCCCGTCCTTCATATCAGAGAGAGACAGACTACCCAGAATGTCCCGTCCTTCATATCAGAGAGAGAGACAGACTACCCAGAATGTCCCGTCCTTCATATCAGAGAGAGAGACAGACTACCCAGAATGTCCCGTCCTTCATATCAGAGAGAGAGACAGACTACCCAGAATGTCCCGTCCTTCATATCAGAGAGAGACAGACAGACTACCCAGAATGTCCCGTCCTTCATATCAGAGAGAGAGACAGACTACCCAGAATGTCCCGTCCTTCATATCAGAGAGAGACAGACTACCCAGAATGTCCCGTCCTTCATATCAGAGAGAGACAGACTACCCAGAATGTCCCGTCCTTCATATCAGAGAGAGACAGACTACCCAGAATGTCCCGTCCTTCATATCAGAGAGAGAGACAGACTACCCAGAATGTCCCGTCCTTCATATCAGAGAGAGAGAGACAGACTACCCAGAATGTCCCGTCCTTCATATCACAGAGAGAGACAGACAGACCCAGAATGTCCCGTCCTTCATATCAGAGAGAGAGACAGACTACCCAGAATGTCCCGTCCTTCATATCAGAGAGAGAGACAGAGACAGACTACCCAGAATGTCCCGTCCTTCATATCAGAGAGAGAGACAGACTACCCAGAATGTCCCGTCCTTCATATCAGAGAGAGAGACAGACTACCAGAATGTCCCGTCCTTCATATCAGAGAGAGACAGACTACCCAGATGTCCCGTCCTTCATATCAGAGAGAGAGACAGACTACCCAGAATGTCCCGTCCTTCATATCATCAGAGAGAGACAGACTACCCAGAATGTCCCGTCCTTCATATCAGAGAGAGAGACAGACTACCCAGAATGTCCCGTCCTTCATATCAGAGAGAGAGACAGACTACCCAGAATGTCCCGTCCTTCATATCAGAGAGAGAGACAGACTACCCGAATGTCCCGTCCTTCATATCAGAGAGAGACAGACTACCCCAGAATGTCCCGTCCTTCATATCAGAGAGAGACAGACAGACTACCCAGAATGTCCCGTCCTTCATATCAGAGAGAGAGACAGACTACCCAGAATGTCCCGTCCTTCATATCAGAGAGAGAGACAGATACCAGAATGTCCCGTCCTTCATATCAGAGAGAGAGACAGACTACCCAGAATGTCCGTCCTTCATATCAGAGAGAGAGACAGACTACCCAGAATGTCCCGTCCTTCATATCAGAGAGAGACAGACTACCCAGAATGTCCCGTCCTTCATATCAGAGAGAGAGACAGACTACCCAGAATGTCCCGTCCTTCATATCAGAGAGAGAGACAGACTACCCAGAATGTCCCGTCCTTCATATCAGAGAGAGAGACAGACTACCCAGAATGTCCCGTCCTTCATATCAGAGAGAGACAGACTACCCAGAATGTCCCGTCCTTCATATCAGAGAGAGAGACAGACTACCCAGAATGTCCCGTCCTTCATATCAGAGAGAGAGACAGACTACCCAGAATGTCCCGTCCTTCATATCAGAGAGAGAGACAGACTACCCAGAATGTCCCGTCCTTCATATCAGAGAGAGAGAGAGACAGACTACCCAGAATGTCCCGTCCTTCATATCAGAGAGAGAGACAGACTACCCAGAATGTCCCGTCCTTCATATCAGAGAGAGAGACAGACTACCCAGAATGTCCCGTCCTTCATATCAGAGAGAGAGACAGACTACCCAGAATGTCCCGTCCTTCATATCAGAGAGAGAGACAGACTACCCAGAATGTCCCGTCCTTCATATCAGAGAGAGAGACAGACTACCCAGAATGTCCCGTCCTTCATATCAGAGAGAGAGACAGACTACCCAGAATGTCCCGTCCTTCATATCAGAGAGAGAGACAGACTACCCAGAATGTCCCGTCCTTCATATCAGAGAGAGAGACAGACTACCCAGAATGTCCCGTCCTTCATATCAGAGAGAGAGAGACAGACTACCCAGAATGTCCCGTCCTTCATATCAGAGAGAGACAGACAGACTACCCAGAATGTCCCGTCCTTCATATCAGAGAGAGAGACAGACTACCCAGAATGTCCCGTCCTTCATATCAGACCCCCCCACCCCCCCCCCAACCCCCACCCCCACCCCTACACCAAACCCCCAATCCCTACCCCACACAATTATCCCCTCACATCCCCCTAAACCCTTTAAAAACACCTCTCTTTTTTTTCCTCCCCCCACATAAAACCTTTCCCCCAAAAAAAAAATATCTCTCCTTCCCCCCTCAATACCCCCAAAAAACCTACCCCATCCCC
>CATNWA010004805.1:0-15275 GCA_951230385.1 Staurois parvus
CCTATCCATCCCTCCCCCGCCCCCCAAATGTTCAGCCCCTTTCCCCCTTCCCCCTAGAAACTCTTGTTGAAGAAGGTTATTTCTCATTTTATGTGGTTTCCCGGGCAGGACTCCCAAGAAACTTTTTGGAGTTACAAAAAATAAAAGAGCCGGCAACTGGGTTCTCCTGATAAAAGTACTTTATTCAAAAAGGTTACAGTGGCAATTTTTACAGCAATTTACCCCATTTGGGTAAAAAAAGACTTTTTTCAACCCCATTTCCCCGAAACCGGAGAACGATTTGCGGGCTCTTCATCTTATTATTGGCGGGTCATGCAATGCTGCACCTAAACGAAATTTAACCCCTTTTTTTTT
The DNA here is from genome assembly GCA_951230385.1 of Staurois parvus. Classification (NCBI taxonomy): domain Eukaryota; kingdom Metazoa; phylum Chordata; class Amphibia; order Anura; family Ranidae; genus Staurois; species Staurois parvus. The sequence continues at coordinate 355 of CATNWA010004805.1, forward strand.
CACATAATAAGCGTTCTTTTTGGTGGTATTTGATAAACCCTGTGCGCTTTTTATTTTTTCCGCTAAAAAAACAAAAAAAAACAAATTTTTTGAAGAAAAATAATTTTTTTTTTAACTTTCAGCTAAAAAAAATATATAGAAAACCCTCAAAGTTAGTTAAAAATTTTTTAAGGCCCAAAAATGAAATTCTGCTACATGTTTTTGGAAAAAAAATCCCAATAATGTAAAATTGTTTTGTTTTTGTTTAAAAAGTTATAGCCCCTACAAACTAGGGGGGGAAACAGTCTCTGAGGGGGTGCTGCTTCAGATTGATGCGGCTTCGAACGATTTGCATAAAAACCCATTTAAAACCGCAGCAATCAATTATGCCTTCTCAAACTTTCACAGGAAAATTTGCTCCTTTCCCCTCCCTCCACTTTTTAACAAAAAAACCCGCATTGACCCTGCTGCCTTCCCCGGGGAAAATTGCCCTTCTCCTACCTCCACTCTTAACCCCAAAAAACGAAATTGACTCCTGCTGCCCCCTCCGGGTAAATGCCCCTTTTCCCTCCTACCCCTCCACTCAACCCTCCAAAACGCATTAACCCCTGCTGCCTTCCTCCGGGTTTAAATGTTTCCCCTTTCCCCCCTACCTCCCTCTTAACTCCAAAAAAGCTTTACTCCTGCTCCCTTCCTGGGGGGTAAATGCCCTTTTTTCCCTACCCCCCACTTTTAAAACTAAAAAACGAAATTGATTTCCTGCTGCCTTCCTCCGGGGAAAATGCTCCTTTCCCCCCCCCTTACCCCTTCCCCCAAACTTTTTTAATTTTTCCCAAAACGCATTGATTTCCTGCTGCCCCCCTCCGGGGTAAATGCCCCCTTTATCCCTTAACCAAAACCAAACCCCTTTTTTTTAAACCCCCCAAAAAACGCTTGACTCCTGCAAAATTCCAGAACAAATGGTGAAATTTATTTTTTGTATATTTTTCCCTTTCTCCCCTTTAGCTGAAAACCCGTTTTACGATCGGGGGTCTTTTTTCCCCCTTAGAGAATCATCCCCCATTTCCCCATGTGATCTTTACAGTTTTCAAATTTTGGGGTGGAGTTGAATGCTCATTTGAGCAACCCCCCTATAAAATTTAGATCATTTCCAGGGGGAAAGATCTCTTTTTGGGGTTTGCTGTTTTAAAGTTTTGGAGTGCGGTTTTCAAAACGAGGGGCAAGAAGAAGCATTTTAAACGCAGCATTTTGGAAACAAAAGAAAGGAAAAACTCAAGCACCCAGGAAGACACAACAACACAAAAAGGGCTCTACTGCCATGCGGGAAAAGACTCAACAAACACCCGGGGAATCCTCTTACAGCCTAAGACCCCCCTTCGGGTTTTTTTTTTTTTTTTTTTTTAATAATACGCCCCTTTTCCCTCATCATATTACTACCCCTCTTTTCCCCAAAACCCTCATTTCTCTACCCCTCGGGCTCCACCCCAAACCTTTACATCTCCCCCTCACTGCTTTCATCCCCTACTACGGGCTCTCTTCACCTCCCCAAAATGCCCCTTTCCCCACCCTCCTTCTCTTTTTCCCCTCCTCCGTTCCCAAATTTCCAATTCACTAAAATCCCTCGGGCCCCCCCCCAAACATTTGTAATCGTGTCCTAAAACGCTTCCCTCACCCCCCCAAAGGCACCCCCACCTCCCCCCTTTTAAACCCCGCCTCCCACTGACCCCAACACCTCCACTGGGATTTTCTCACGCTCCTGCCCAACCCTCTCCCATGCCACCTTTCTCACCCTTCTCCTCCCCTACCCCGGGGACATCTCCCCAAATCCTGGCCCCCCCACCTCCCTCACCCGCTCAAAAAACCCCTCCCATTTCCCAGGGTCCTACGCAACCCCCGAAACTTATATCTGCCCTCCCTCCCCCCTAAAATCTCTCCCCCTTTTCATGGGGCCCCTTCCCTGAACCCCTTTTTTCGGTGTGAAACAAGCTTCCCGGGCCCATCCACGACCTCTTTGTTTCCCCGCCCCTCAACCCCCCTGGCGATCAGGGAAACCCGGAAATCCAGCCCCTGACTCCCCCTCCCCTGCGCCCCTTCCAGGGAGGTCTCACCGGGGACCCACTCACCCGGGCCAAAAGGGTCGAAAGGGGTGGGGGGGTTTTGGGCCTGCTCCTTCCCCCCGGCAGACACCCCCCCAGTCCTCCCAAACCCCCCCCTCCCTATCCTTCCCCCTCCTTCAGGGGCCCCACTGCCCCGACTATTCTCCCCAACCCCCCTGAAATTGCGTGAAAATCCGGGCCCTCCTGGACCCATACCCCCTTCCGGGAAATTAAATTTCCCCCTGGCTACCCTTTTTCCTCTCCTCTGATTTCCCACCATTTTTCTTGGGGTTTTTAACACCCCCTGTCACCTCGACAACCCGGACCAAGCCCGTCTCCTCCACCTAACCTCCTCCTTTGCACTTGCACAGGTGCATACAATCCACCACCCACTCCGACAGGAAATATCCTTGATCTTGTCTTCTCCAACCGATGTGCTCACCACCCCACCTCACTAACACCAACCCCACCTCTCTCTCTGACCACAACCATGGGGGGGAAAAATCACCTTCTCTATCTCCTCGTCCTCCCACGCCTACCCTCAAATGTTCACACTATCTAACCAGCCGTAACCTTCCCCCCCTCCGCAACCTTAACCCTGCCTCCCTCCACACTGCAGCTGATCAACTCCTACAACAATGCGCTCTCACAGCCCTTGACTCACTTGCCCCCTTTAACCATACACACGCCACGACCAGAACCCGACCGCTCCAGCAGGAGACTGATCACACCAAAAACCCGCAAGACAAAGTCGTGCCCTGGAGCGACTAATGGCGGCAAAACCAAATACCAAACAAGCCTACACCCCTAACAAATCTGCCTATCCGCACCTTCACCTCCTCCCTCCATAGCTGCCAAACAGGCCTACATCTTGACCTCCTTCAGGCCCCCCCCTCCAACCCCTCGCCAACACTTCTCTGCGTCTCACCCCTCTCTACTCCTCACCACCCCCACCCTCCACCCAGCACCTCACTCACTGCCCTTGAGATTGCCAATCACTTCAAAAACAAAATTGACACAATTCGCAAGGACATTGCCGCCAACTCACACCCCCTAAACCCCTGTCCCCTCTCACACAGCCCCCCCAAAAACCCGCCCCCCCCCTCGACAAAACCCCGGCGGGGAATTTTCCGTCGCTGCTCAAACTCCTCCAACCCCCTTCACCCCCTACCCTAACCACCCCCTCATCACCCCTCTCCCAGGGCCCCCCACCACTGCTCAACCTCCTCTTCCCCCCCAAACCCTCCATTCCTCTTTACTAAAAGCTCCCCCAACCCCTCCACACCTTTGACCTTATTTCCATGAGGAAGCTCCAAGCCCCCTCTCGATGCCCCCCTTCCACCCCTCCCCCCCTCGCCCCTTTAACCCCCTCACAAACCCCTTTCGCCCTTTTCCTCCTCCCCCATCCTACGCCCCCCCTCACCCACATCTTCAATCTCCCCTTTCCTCCTCGGGCCCTTTTTTCCCCCCCCCTCTGAAACATGCACACATAAACCCCCAAATTTTAAAAAGCCCCCCCTGGCCCCCAAAATGACCCGAAAAACCCTCAGACCCCCCTTCCCTGCCCCCCATTTACATCAAAAACCCCCTCGAGCGCCTAGCCTAAAACCCCGCCTTTTCTCTCACCTAAACGACAACAACCTCCTCAAACCCCTATTTTTCCCGGCTTCCGCCCCTACACTCCACCGAAACTGCCTTTCTTCCCAAACTCTCCAACGAAACCCGCTAACCGCCAAAGCTAAAAGGACACTATTTTAGTGCCCCCCTACTCCTTGACCTCTCTCGGGGGCCCTCGACACCCCGTCGACCACCCCCCTCCCCTCAAAAAAAAACCACAAAACCCCCGGGCCCCAGAGATTCTGCCTCCCTGGGTCTCATCCTACCCCGTCAAACGCTCTTTTTAGCGTTTCCTAAAAATGCTACCACCTCCCCCCCTCCCCCTTTTCCCGTTGGGGTCCCTCAAAACTCGTCCTCGGGGCCCCCCTTTTCTTCTCCATCTAAACCTCCTCCCTTTGGGCCCAAATCATACACTCTCAAAGGGGCTTTAACTACCACCTCTATGCACTGACGACAACAGCAAACCTATCTCCTCAACCCCCCACCTCACCGCCTTGGTGCATCAGCCCGAATCACACACCGACTGAGTCGACTAATTTGAATGGATGCTCAGCATCCACTTCCTTAAATTGAACCTCTCCAAAACCGATTTATCTTGGCTTCCCACTCATAGTGCAACTGAAGCACCACAATCAATTATGAAGTTGGCTCCGTGAACAGTCAAAAAGATCCTACCAGGATAAAGTTGCCCGACACGTAACACAGTAAAGCGTGATAGATACCAAAAATAATGGACTCAAAGGCTTTATCCAATGCCTAGAAAGCCCAACAGTCCAGTCATGCTTACTTAAGAAGTAGAAGTATCTGGTGCAGACACAAGGTAGGACACTTCGCCTTAATCAGCCTATTGCTCCAAACCCCTGGGGTAACCAAGCAGAGGGCATCCACGTTACATCACATCGAGGGTAACACTGAGTCGACAAGTGTAACATCGTAATACTCACTGGCCTACCACGCAGCTGGCCATCCACCTCGTCAAAAGTCCATCCAGAACAGCAGGCTGCCATGGACTAACCCTTCACCTTCAAAGAGTGGCCGCTCTGTTCCTGTTGCCACCCCCATATGGAGTACCATATTCCCTCCACATGGCTTCCGAATGCGCAGACGTGGATAAAATTCAAAAATTCCTAACGCTGACGTACAAAGCAGTCCACCATACTGCAACCGAACTCTACATCACCGATCACCTATATAGCCCAAGTTAGCGCCCAACACGCACATCGCTTCTTCTGCTCACAAGACCTCCTTCGTCTCTAGTCTCCTGGTCGTCCCCTCTCCATGACCCATGCCTCCATGTTGACTTCTCCAGGGTGTCACCCATCCTCTGGAAACTCCCTGCCCCAACCCCATCAAGACTATCACCTATTCTCTCCTCTAACAACTTTAGGCGTCACCTGAAAGATCACCCATCTCTTTCAGGGAACCTACCACCACACCCGATGCTAATGTTGCCGACCTCGTCCACTCTTCCTATACCAAATCCATCCTCCCACATAGTTATCCTCCTGTTTGCACCATCGCCGCCTCGCATCCTAGAATGTAACTGACAGGAAGAGCTTGGGCCTCGTTGAGGTCCCGCTCATGTTTTTGCATTGTTAATTGGTATTGCTCTGTCACAATGTTCTGTCTCCCTTTGTAATGTGTAAGCGGCTGAGCGAAACTATTGACGCGCTTTATAAAATACCATGTCTTATAACTCCAGCGCACATGGACTGCACCTTGTAATAGAATTACCGTATATATATTACATAATGATATTCCTATTCGACCCAAACTTAGCCCTTGAGTATATCCAAATTGAGAGCCTTAAACATACCAGTGTTAGTGGGACTCCCATTCTCAAATGACCCCTTATCAGCAATTAGACACCCAAGCTATAATGCTGTACCTATAGGCGAGATTTTGAGTCCATGCGATAGACTAAACTTGTGATACGCACTCCAGATAATACTGGAATATGACCAATAGGGGCTCATTGTTATCTGGACACTAGAAGAGAGGTGTGCGTACTCATACATAATGTCTATGCTCGTACAAGCCATGGGTAATAGCTGGAATTACACCCCAAACTGTTAACAATCTTCTACGTCTACCTGAGTATGTACTACCCACATGTGTGACCCCCTCCACCGTGCGAAGCCTAATTCACATACAGGAGCCCCGATAACCACACCGCCCGACTTTTTAATGCCTTAAGGTGCGCTCAACTTCACTATTTATACTTTCCTAACAATGTCACTACGGGGACACTGATTGTGAAGGCCTGATATTACTCAGGAAGCCCCAAACCCAACACCCAGAGATGACTGGTTTTCTGGAAAGTAAACAATGCTAGTTTGAATTTTTTATAGATTTATGGTGGAGTATTTTGCAGATTCTCCGTTTAATCTTGTCACAATGTTATCGACATATTGGTAATGTAATGCTTGGTATTTCACTGTGTTGATGTGGTAATATATATTATAGTAGCACTGAATAACACTTACAAAGTCAAGCTAATTATAATGCACCACCCCCTAATAATAGTACAGCTGCAAAAAAGTACAGAATAAACCGTGCTTTTTATCAAATTCCTTGGGCGTCTACTTTCCAAAAAGGAGTAATTTGGGGGGGTTAGGTGCTATCCTGCATTTCATGGCCTTCCGAAACTGTGACGGTAGTCTGGAAGTGTAATGAGAAAATTAACATCCCTTTAAAAAAAGCCTGAAGGTGCTTATTTGGATTTTGGGGTCCTGTACTTGGCCTAGAACTGCCAAAAAGTCTCTCACATGTGGTACCCCCATACTCGGAGAAGTAGCAGAATGTAACCATTTGGGGAGTAATTCCACATATACCCATGGCATGTGTGAGCAGTAAATCATTTAAGTGACAATTCTGTGGTAAAAAAAAAAATATTTATATTTGTTCCATTTTCCAAAAACTTGTGTAAAAAAAATCAAAATTCTTCTATTTGATTTAACATTCCTCTCAGCAATATTTTAGTGGGTGACTACTTTCCGTAAAAAGGGGGTCATTTGGGGGTGGGGGCGTTTTATTCCCAGCAGATAGAAGTTAAGTCAGCACAGGATCAATCACTCTTCTAACCACCTGAAAGACCAAGCCTTTTTGTTCACATGAAAAAAATCTGTATTTTTTGCTAGCGAAATTAATTTAAACCCCCAAACAATATTAGATTTTTTAAAGCAGACACCCTAGGAATAAAATGGTGGGTACTACAATTTTGGTTTGGATGCACAAAGTACTCACGTCAAGCGATTTTCCAAAGCAATATAAAAAAAAAACAAAACACTTTTTTTACTTTTAATGCACAAAAACACAATATATTGGCCAATATAAAAGATAACGGTATGCCCGAATAAATAGATACCAAACATGACATAGCTTTAAAACTGGCGCATGCCCCTGCCAATGGCCGACAAACCTGCCAACATGTTTTATATCCATAGGCAGCGCTTTAAAAGCCAGTTTACAAGCCACCTATTTTAGACATTACAGAGGAGGTCTACGTGTTAAGAAATACTAGCCCTTGATCTGACGTTCACGGCAATACCTCAGCATGCATGGTGCAACTGCTGTTTTACATAACGGCACCAGGGTCAAGGCCTGTGGAAAGCAGGTGAGGGGAACCCTGGGACTCGGAAATTTTGTTTTAGGTAAAAGCGTATTTTGCATTTTTTTTTCATTTTTCAGCATTTTTAAGCTTCAATTTAGTGGATTAAGCACATTAATGCGATAACAGGCCAAGCGACTAGCCACCTACGGAAGCTTCTAGCATGGCACTTCCACCATATACACACACGAACAACATCCGGGGGGATACTATCAAACTTCATAGACTATCTCGATACCGCAGCCCTGACTTCTCCCTAATCCATCCAGGAACCATCCCATGCCACAACAACTTATCCTTGGCGAATATTTACAAGGTTGGCGCTGCCTCTACCCACTCCTGCCATACACTGAAGTGATCCCATGCCCGTCCCTATTCCTCCTGTCTTAGATTTACCTAGAGATGATCGCACACAAAAAACCTGGTTCTCCCCTCACCCCTATGGTCAAACTGGCACGAGTAATTCGCCCGGCTGCATTCCACACCATTCCCCCCCAATGGCATAACGAGGCACTCCCAGAAGGCCGTGGCAGGCAGCGGGAGGGGCACATCACTCCAAATGCTGTAAATGCATTTATGGCACTGAATAGCCCCAAAACAGCTTTCAGCTTGAAAGCCGATCACAGGCTGAAAACAGAACCATACCAGATGAAGCCTTAAGGTCATAGACAGCATCCTAATATCAACCATTCAAATCCATTGATCTATCAGTACTTCGCTGGTCCAGTACATCGGCTGGTCCCACCAGGCTTAGAAAGTGCCAATTCTTTTTTTTTTGTACCAAGCCAGAAGACTGAATGGAAACAAATAAACAAAAAATACTCTGCCAGAAAAAGTGTGTGGTAGCCATCTTCACCCATTACAACTCATACCGCATGCAGGCATCCACTTCTAATGGTGGGCACACATTAGTTCACCACTATATTAAAGCTAAAAAAATTGCCACAATTTCAAATTCCAAGAAGTTTAATAATGCCTAAATTAGTGGCAACCTTGAATATATTGTTCCATGTTTATAAGTGGGTACCCTATATGGAAAAAGGATTACACCATCCCAAACTAGTCTTGCCACTGCTCCCCAGTAGTCTGGCATCCAGGGTGCTCCACGTACTCTCGTTCCACCTCATAAATCCAAACTTTGAATATAAGCTGTCGCCCGCTCACAGTCTTTCTACATCCTTGAACCCCATACTGGCACGCTTGCAGGAAGAAATTGTTTGAATGCAGGGCGGCCAAAAATTAATAATGGACCTCAATCAATGCCGATGTTTTGCAGGGATATAGACACTGCAAATTTTTAGGTTAAGGTGATTTGCAGGGGCTAATTTTGGGAGCCGGTCAAATTCAGGTTACCCCAGGAGACAGAGTGCTTTGTCGCTGAAATGCATAAAACACTTTAACTCTCATATCTATGCCTGGCCATGGCAGCAAGAACACAGTATAGTGAATCGGGTCGCGGCCCAATACAACCGCAATTCTTTTTCTTTAGTAAGCCCGGGTTGGGGGGTTGGGCCCCAAAAAATTTTTTTTTTTTAAATTTGAAAACCGGTAATGAGTTTCCAGCGAAGGGTCTGGCAAGGTTTGAATTTGGGTTGGGGGCAATAATTGTTGTGCTATAAACTGCTTTGTCCACAATCAACGCATAAAGATATTCCGGAAAAAACAGCTCCAAAAATCAAGGAGATATGTAAAAGACCAGATTACTAGACCGCTGGACTCGCCTTTTTCACCAAAAGGAAGGCGGCACTATATGGCACTCTCTGAATATGAGAGTCATCAAAATTTACCGGCAAGTGCAAACAGAGATCGGGCCCCCTGATTTTTGGAACCGCGGTTTTGTGTGCAGTGACCTACTGAAAACTGCACTTCTGGGGGAAAGGGGGGGGAAAAGCGTAGGGGCTAAACGCGGGTTGTTGGCGGGTCCCGGGGGCTTCTGGGATTTTTAATTGGTTCATTTGGAATCTGTATATAATTTTTGACAATTACTTTTTAAAACCAAATTTATACGACCAAACCACATGGGATTCCTTTTTCTAATGTTTTTTAATTCCCCTTTACTTCATTTAATAAAGAAATATAGTTTAGTTTGTACAATTTTTTTTATACGACCGCTAAGTCTTACACCCAAATTTTATTCTCTTTCTTTCCCAAAAATAAAGGAAATTCTTCTTTTTTTTTTTTCCCTTTTCACTCTTTGGGATTTTTTATATTTAAATCTCAGTTTTTTTTGGGGTTATTTTTAAGTTTAAATAGTTCCCCATTTTCCCTTTCAGCTTTCATTAGTTTTGGGGATGGTCCTGGGATTCCCCAAAAAAACGGGGCAGGTAAAATCACGAATGCTCCCAGTTTATTTTTCACATTTCCTACCTGGATTCCCTTTAAGTTTTCCGTTTTCCTTATTGTTATAAAAGGGGCCTAGTGACAGAACGATAAAAAGGGGGGAAAAAGGGGGCATCCCTCCTTTTCCTTTGACATCCCGATGGGCTCTGTTTTTTCCCCTTTACTATTACCACTGCAGGGGGTTTACCGGTACAGTTTTCCAATCCATTCCCTCTTCTACCTCCATTCCCAGGGTTTTTTAAAGGTGTCCATCATAAGCCCCATCTAAATCTATCAAAGGGGCTTTTCGGGGTCAATTGAAAGGGGCCCCCACCGGTACCCCCCCTTTTTTACTTCCGTATCAGCATCAGGATCTCAGCCCATTGTCCCCCCCTCCTACCTTGGACAAAACCCCCCTTACTCCATTTTCCATTCAGGCATAAACTCCTTTAACCATTCGCAGGGCCTTTGCATATATCTAGTGTCAAATTCAACAGTGAAATGGGCCTATAACTCGAACATTGCGAGGCCTTTCCCTTCTTTATGTAAAAAATACCACATGAGCCTGTAAAGTTCTCCCTTCAATCCACTCCCCCCCCCAGGGTTCATAATTTTTCCAATTTGGGGTTTAATATTTCACTAAATTTTTTATAGTAACCCCACGTATAACCCTCTGGTCCTGGGCTCTTCCCCATCTCCAACTTTTTACACACCTTTATCCTTCTTTTTAATCTCGTTTAAGGGACTTTAGTTGGTCTTCTTTTATTTTCGGGAATCCCGCGTTTTTAGATACATCTTCCTTTTTTTTCCCTTTTTACCTTTTCCAATTTTTTACTTCATCGTATGGGGTGATGTTTTACATTTCCTGTAATTTCTACAAACATCTTTGCGATCTCTTTTTTTGAGTGAACCAAATTCCCCTTGGGCTTTTCATTTTTATCTATATAATTCCTATTTTTTTTTTTTCCTTTGGTTTTCATCAGATATTTTCCCGCCTATCTCCCCATATTAATAGTTTTCACTTAGCACTTAAATTAATCAAAACTCTCCTTCTCTCCTCTTCCCTCAGAGGTTTCCCAGTTCATCTCTTCTTTTTTATTATTTCCGTCTGATTTCTGTTTGCATTCTGTTTATTGTGTATCTGTTCTAGCTCCGCTATATCTTTAAGAACCCATCTAATTTTTTTCTTCTTTCCTCTTTTCTTTCTTGCCCCAATTGCAATCCCAAATACCTCTTAAATATGACTTGTGAGCCTCCCATACTGTTGCCTTAGACACATCCTCAGTCACATTCTCATCTAAAAATCTCTCAATTTCTTTCCGATCCTCTGTGCAATATCTTGTCCTTTAAGAGGCGCTTCATTCAGCCTCCAACCTACCCCTTCTGTTCTCCTCTTACCCCATCACCATCCTCAATACAACAGGGCATGATCCGAGAGAGTCATTACTCCCTATATCTGCTTTAACATTGAGTCTAGAGGTGATGTTCTATAAAAAATAATCCAAACCCTTAAAACTCTGATGTGCATTTGAGAAGAAGTGATCTCTATCTTTCTATGCAAAATTTTCCAGCACTACCAATGGCTTCATGGGTCACCTTTTTTAATAGTCTCAAAATCTACCCCCTCTCGCTGCACATTTGAGGTTGTATCATTTTGGGACCATAAAAAATTAAAAACTCCCGCCACATTATACACCCCTCTTTTAAAAACCATCAACTTTTTTAACACACCCTTTAAGTACTCCCCCGGTTTTTTATTGGACAATAATATTACTACGTGCACTCCACCTCTTGTATTTTACCCTTCAGAAAAAAAATATCTCCCCTCTGGGGCCCTTTCCCCATCTTTCATTCAAATCTACATTTTTTTCTGAACCCTATGCCACCCCTTTACTCTCTTAATCGGGGAATCTGCATAAACCATGTTGGGTAATCTCTAGACTTCAATTTCACCTTAACTCTACTCAAAATGTGGGCTCCTGCAAAAAAACCACCGAAACTGCTTGATGGTGTAATTCTTAACAACCTAAATTCTTCCAAAACAATTTACCCCTTTTACATTAAAGTAATTATTTGTAAATCTTCCACCTTTTTTTAACCCCTTTTTTCCCCTTTAACAGAGAACTCACAACTATCCTCCTTCCTTTACACTTGCTTTTAATACCTCTCTCATCCTGCAGAGTATTACCCTTTCATCCATTTTCCTGCCCCCCTCACCCTCCCCAACCCCCCCCCTCCCCCCCCCCCCCCTGCCAACTCCTCCCCCCCCCCTTCCCCCCCCCACCCCCCCCAGGCCTTTTATGCCTTTGGGTCTATTCCACTTTTGATCCCTCTAAATGGGTTCAGCCTGCCCATGGCCCCTTACCTCCCCCCCCCCCTCCCCAATGTCCCCTTACTATTTAAATTTTCTATTTCCCTTTTTAAAAAACCCCTGCCACCTCCTAAACCACAAATGTCCCGCCTCCCTCCTCCACTTCCCACCAGGTATCACTTTCCTGCAGTCCAAAATTTTTTTTTCAAAATTCTTCCAATCCTCCGGAAAAACTTAAGTAGCTGTAGTTCCATCCCTCCCCCAATTAAACTTAAGTCACGTCCCCACTAATTTCACACTTCGTTTTTTTTATCTCTTTTCCCGTAGGGTTTCAATGAAAATCTTCCTTCCAGGTCTCGCTGTCAAATCGCATAAAAATTTTTGGGTATTTTTTTTTCCCCCAAAATGAATATTTGTTCTTCCTTTTCTTTTTTTCCCTACCTTCCTGTCCCATTTTTGGGAATTTTTCGATTTTATCCCTTGGTCTTTTTATTTTTTTTTCCTTGTTGAACTTCCCAATCCTTATACTTCATCCGTTTAAACATCTCCTCACCGTTTATCCATTAGGAGTTCAAGATTTTCCCGATAGCTCTTTTTTGATCTCCCCCTGTGTTAGTTCTGGAAACCCCTTACTCTTAAATTTTTTTCTCCTTTCTCTGTTTTCTTGTTCTTCCCTCCATAGACAATCTGTTTGTTCTTTTCTATCTTCAATTTCCATTTCTCCAATTTTGGGATGATCTGACTTGGCTTGTACCTTCCCTCCATTTCCTCCACCCTGTTAAAAATTGTCCCAGACTTCCCGGATCACCCCTCTCTTCTTTTTTGAATTTTTCCCGACCTTTAAAAACACTCCGCCATTTCTTTTTTTTTCGGTAATTTTCATACTCTTTCCAAAACCCCTCGGTTCAATACTTTTCGTTTGATTATTGTATACTGGGCCCAGGGAAGTCTCGGACTATTTATCAATTACTTATTTTCCAGATTCACTGTTTTGTTCATTTATTACCTGAGAATTTTTCTGGAGGTGCGGGTTACATTTCCACTGTTGAACACATACTTCTTAATCGTGGTCGGGTTTGGATGTTCTTAGGCCCGCTCCCTTTAGTATTTTTACCTTCATTTTTCAGGTTTTACCTGGCCCTCACCAAAGGGCACTTTTTCCGTATTTCCACTTAGCTGCTATATATATATAGTGTCTTATTTCACACACAGGGAAATCCATGCCAAAAACCGCAAATAAACCCTGTATAGGAGAGTTATGTAAAAGAAATTAAAGGGCCTGCAGAGAGGCCCCATTTAATCACTCACCCCCTCGTTGGAAATTTCGGCCTCTCCTACTTCCTGGTGGGGAACTTTTTTAATGTCTCTTTAAACCTTGTTTTTTCCCTTTCCGTATTCTTTTGGATTTAAAAATGATACATGGGGTTTGGGATGAAATAGAGGTGTTGGGATGGAGATATTGGGTAAGGCAATCAAGATGTGGAATCAGTCTGAGGATGGAAAAAATAGGGATGGGAAATAATAGGAGGGACTATAGCAATGCTGGGATGATATGCAGAATTATAAGACAATGTGGATACTTGTTAAGGGATGAGGATGTATGGAGGGTGTAAACCCCACCTATGGAGACGATGGTGTGGGGCTGGAATAGCTATGGAGCTTATAGTTTGGGTGTATTTCGAAATCTGCAAGGGGGGGTGCCGGTTTTTTTCCCCCTTCCCTTTATTCACCCGACTGCCGTGAAACGCCGGGACGCCGGGATTTTTCCCCCCCACCCCCCGAGCCCTCCGCCCGCCCCCGTGTCTGCTCACGTGCCGCCGTCACCTAGGCAAAACCCCGCTCTTCATCCGGGGGTGTCACAGTATTCACCCAGGGATCAGGGGACCAACTTCTCACCCGAAAACCCCCGTCACGCTGCCCCGAGACCCCTCTCCGGGTCCGCAAACACCCCGCCCACGCCCGATCCCCCCGGCACGGTATACGGGGGGCCTCCAGGGTAGAAGGGGAAACTCAGGGGGAACACGGGGGGGGCTCGAGGATGTTTAAAATACACTCTCCCGTGCCGCCATGCTCGGGTCCACCCCCCTGCCCCGAATCCCTCCCGGGGCTGATCCCGCTAAAAGTGCATTTTTTTTAAACGCTGGTATAGGGGCGAACTGATCAAAAAAAAAGACCCGTTCAGACCAACTAGCAATGGGGTTTATTGTACAGAGCGTGCCATGGCAATCAAGGGGTTAAAAGTGATGACGGTGACTGACGGGCAATCTGACGCTATCTGGGAGGGGGTGAAAAACCCGGGGAGCGCAAATCCCTTATATATATATATATATATATATTTTATATAATACAGTGGGGATCGAATTTGGCACCCCAGCTAAAAATTTGTATTAAAGTGCATAAAAAAAGCCAAGGAAAGATGGAAAAAATCCAAAGGGATCAAATTCAGATTAACATTCTTATAATATTTTTAACAAAAGTTAGATTTTATTTCCATCATTTTCCTTTCCAAAAAAACAAAAAAAAAAAAATGGGGGGCCCCCCGCAAAAATTTGGGGGGCCCCGCAAGTTAATATCTTGTACTGTCCCCTTTTGGGATATCAAGCTTGTAAATCTTTTTTTAGCCACCAAGAGTTTTCAATTCTTGTTTGAGGGATCTAGCCCCTTCTTCATTTCAAAGTCCCTTCCAGTTCTTTTAGATTTCTGGGCTGTCCCCTCACGCACGGGCCTTTTTTAAAGGTCTATCCCCAAATTTTTAATTATGTTGAGGCAGGGGGAAATTTTGAAGGGCCCTGGCAAAACCTTTAGTTTACGCCTCTTGAAAGTAATCCCCCGGGATTTCGAGGTGTGTTTTTGGATCATTATCCATTTTTAGAAGCCATCCCTCTTTAACTTCAGCTTTTTTTTACAGCTGCAAACCAATCTGCCCAGTGAAGAGGGGCAAAGAAAGGGGAGCCGCAACTCTTATGCACAATGCGGATCATGACGGGGA
>CATNWA010004806.1:0-12555 GCA_951230385.1 Staurois parvus
GTGGGACGTAAAGGGGAGGAGGAGGAGAATGGGGGTGGGAGAAGGAAGGACGACGGAGAGGATGGAAGATACCCGAGAGGGAGGATGATGAGAAGCGCGACAGGATGAGAAGAGGGGCACCCGCCAGGAATGAGAAAGAACGAAGAATGAAAAGGCGAATGAATGATGAAGAAGAAAGAAGAGAAGAATGATGAAAAGACGAAGAAGAATGAAGAGTCTTTAAGAAGCCGGAGAAAATGAAGATAGATAGAGCTGAGAGTATGAAAAGAAGAAGTAGAAGAAGAAGAATGAGAAGAGAATGAGAAGAGAGACGTGATGTGAAAGAAGAATGGAGAGGAAGAAGAAGGAACTTTATGAGAATGAAAGGGAGAAGAGATAGAAGAAAGTAATGAAAAGAAGTAAGGGAGAAGGAAGAAGAAGGCTGAGAAGAAGAAGAGATAGAAGAAGAAGGAAGACAAATCTTGATGAAAGGAAGAAGAAAGGACGATGTAGAGAAAGAGTAGAAAAGAAGATAAGAGTATTCGACAATGCGGAAGAAAGGAGGATCTGCAGATGCTGATAGAAAGAAGTATCTGCGGAATTAGAGGTGCTCTGCAGATGCAGGTAGGGGAGGAAAGGAAGTAAGGGAGCTTTTCATCCTACTTCGGAGGGAGAAAAGAGGGCGAACGGAATGAGATGAGGAGAGAGGGGAGGGAAAGAAGACAAAGAATGAAGAAAGAAGAATGAAGAAGTCTAAGCGGGATGGGGGAGAGAACGAATGATCGAATGAACGAATCCGCCGATGAGAAGAGGATGAGGGAAGGAGAGGGATGAAAGAGGGACTGGAGCGGGAGGAAGAAGAAGGAGGGAGTGCATGAGAGAGGGGAGGAGGATGGAGGAAGCCCGGGAAGGAAGGAAGGATGAGAAGAGGAAGAAGGAATAAGAGAGATCCAGAGGATGGAGGAGGGGGCAAGAAAAAGCGGGGATAAGGGGAGGTTCATAGAGGGGAAAAGGAATCGGAAGGAGTTGGGAGGGGAAGAGGAGAAGGCAGAGGAGATTCTTCTTCTTTTGGGAGGGGGGGAAGGATGTTAGGAAGGAGAGAAGAGAGGAAGAGGAAATTAGGAGAAAATTCCACGAGGGAACAAGGTGAAGAAAGAAAGAGGGAGGAAGAGAGGAAGGGAAGAAGAAAAAAGGGAAAAGAAGAAGAAGAGAAGGAGGGAGGAGGGGAGGAGCGGATCTCATCTCGAGAAGATTCTTAAGAAGGGGAACAAAAGGAATTCAGAAGGAAGAAGAAAGAGAAGAAGAAGAGGAGAAGAAGAAGATGAAAAGAAGAATGAACAAGAGAGATAGGATACCAAGAAGATAGGGATGAGGGAAAGGAAGAGAAAAATAAGAAGAAATGAGGAGTGAAGAATTCTATGCCAAGAATGAAACCCGTCTAGGAAGGAGCTCATGAGAAGGAAGAACGGGTCTGAAGAGAAGCTTGAATTTATTCGCAGAAAGTTGAAGGGGTAATGGGGTCGGGGCGGGCGGGGTGAGAAAGAAGGAAGACGGGAAGGCTTCTTGAGGATCCTCAATCCTCTCATCCTCGAATGGAGAAGAAAGTGGGATGAGGATAGAAGAGCAGAAAAGAAGAATGAAAATCAGATACACTTTTTGCCGGTTTGGAATTATATTTATATTTCATCCTACTTCTTCTTCTTCTTTTCTTCATCCTCAATCCTCATCCTCTTTCTTCTTCTTCTGAGGATGAGGGATGAGGATGAAGAAGAAGAAGAAGAAGTAGGATTAAAATAAGAATAATTCCAGCCGGCAAAAAAAGTGTATCTGCAGAGCTCCTCTAAGCTGTATCTGCAGACACTTAGAGGAGCTCTGCAGATACACTTTTTGCCATCTGTATCCTAAATGGAAACAAATAGATACAATGTTTCAACCGCTGTACATGTGTTTTCCTTCTGTCAGAGAACTGTCAGAAATAGCGGAGCTCTCTGCAGGGACACTTTTGCCGCTGATCGGGAAAAATCTCTGATTCGCGCAAGCACCGAAGTAGGCTAATATTCGGATTCGCCGCGAATCAAATTTTTTCCTGAAATTCGTATCGAATTCCGGTTCGCCTGGTTCGATTCGCTCATCTCTAATTGACACCAAGAGGCACACCTGAGGAATATTGAATACCAAACATTATAATACTGGTCATATCTTTCCACTTTTTCATGCCTTTTCCACTGGTGCCATCTGAAGCCCATTAACAAGTGTGAGAGTGATGTGAAATCTGTATCTGATGGAAGTAGCAATCGATGGATGGGATCTAATGTGTCTACTAAGTCCCACCTGGTAAGATGCTGAAGTTGGGCAGCTATAAAATAAAGTCTAACATTTGGTATTGCTAGGCCTCCTTGGTCTTCACCATACTGTAGAGTAGGGAGTTTGATTCTAGCTGACGGCTTCTTCTAAATGAGTTCCCCAAACTGGGAGTCTATACTGGAGAACCACTTACGAGGTGTCCACATGGGAGAATTGTGGAGTATATAGAGGAATTGTGGGGTCCATATCTTCTCTTGTTCATAGATGTTATTGGAAAGAGATAATAGTTTTAAAAGGAGCTCATAAAGTTGATTGTAGGACTCAACAGTGTCAGGGAAGATCACCGCGGCACAGGAATCTGCGCATGCGCAGGATCATGACAAGGCATACAGGAAGGCGGGCACTAGGACCCAGGCACACCTGTCACCAATGACAGCACCGGGCAGGCACTAGGGACCCAGGCACGCTTTTCGGCGCTGGGCAGGCTATTTAAACTGGCCACTGCAGGATCCAAATTGCCGTATGGTCTTATTCCTTTGCCTGTGATTCCTGACTCTCAGTTGTTTTCCTGTTGCCTAACCCAGCCTGCTCCTGACTACCATTGACCCTTCTCCTGCCCTGACCCCTGGCTTGTCTCTGGATATTCTTCTGCCTGCTCCTGGTCATTCTGACCTCCTGTTGCTGAACCTGGCCTGTGACCCGACTATGCTTCTGCCTGCTGCTCTGGTCTGCTCTGCCTTTTCGGACACCAAACCGGCCCGCCTGACTCCGCTACCTGCCACATGGATCCATCTGCATCCTGCTCTGATCTGCTCTGCCTTTTCACATCAGGCTCACTACTAAATTACGTGACACTAGAAGTCTCCTCTACCGCAGCTGGGCATACTTGGGGCCACAACCTGGTCTCAGCCTGCTCCAAGTCCATCCCCACCATCAGGGGCTCTGTGAACAAGCAGACAGGGGCTTAGACCCCGCACCCTAGGGAACCCCAAACTGTGGACCTATAGAGCTACCGCTAGAGTCGTGACAGTACCATACGCCATGTTCTGAGCCTGGAAGAGGACCTTCTCCCCTGGATGAGATATGTCATCATTTGACCGCACTTACCCAGGCTGTTAAGATCTTACAGGATGGATATGCACATTTGGAAGAGCGTATGCAAACCTTGGTTACTGCCATGATCACCCGTTAAGCAGGTCACTTCGGGGTTTCCAAGACATTGGAATTGGCCCAACGCTCGTTCTGGTGGCTGAATATGGCTAAGGATTGCAAAATATATGTAAGGACTTGTGCCATCTGCAATCGGAACAAGACCACTCGAAACAAGGCCTGGGGTTTACTTAAACCTCTACCAGTGCCTGATAGGCCTTGGAAAATGATATCCATGGACTTTATAGTGGAACTTCCGCCTTCACAAGGACATACTGCTATTTTTGTGGTTGTGGACCGGTTATCAAAAATGGCCCAATTTTTGCCACTAAGGAATTACACCCTCTGCTTCTGAGACTGCTCGGATTTTCATTAAAGAAATCGTAAGACTCCATGGAGTTCCTGTGAACATTGTCTCGGACCGAAGGGTACAATTTACTTCGAGATTTTGGAAAGCGCTATGCGAAACCCTGGAAATCAAGTTATCCTTTTCCTCTGCCTACCACCCACAAACAAACGGGCAAACCGAACGAACCAATCAGGACCCTGGAACAATACATCAGATGTTACACATCCTTCCTCCAAGACTACTGGGTGGCAATCTTACCTCTGGCAGAGTTCACATATAAACAATGTTAGCCATTCTGCCACTAAACAATTACCATTTTTTGCTAACTATGGGTTTCCACCCTACCTTTTTACCTGACCTGGTCCCAGAAACTTCCGTTCCTGCTGCTCAGAATATACTAAATTTCTTTGTCTCTAACAATAAATTGTTACAAGATGCGGTCGAAAAAAAAAAGTCCAGGAAGACAACAAGAGGGTCTTCGACAGAAAGTCAGAAGGGGTACAACCCTTAGAGGTAACATACAGGTTGTAATTTGTACACTACAAATAATATCTTCATACATTAAGATTCATTAATACATTTTTCAAAAAATTAAAAAAAAAAAAGTTTGTTTCTATTTATAAAATTTAGCAAACAGGTAATTGTTCTACTTCACTGATGTGCGTTGATGAGGCTGCACTGATAGGCGGCACTGATAGGTGACACTGATGAGCTGGCACTGATAGGCAGCACTGATGATGGGTACTGATAGTCGGCACTCATAGGCCAGCACTGCTGGGCACTGACTGGCGGCACTGCTGGGCAAAGGTGGGGTGACACTGCTGGGCACTTGTGGGCGGCACTGGTAGGTGGCTCTGCTGGGCACCGATCCTCAAGGCACTGATCATCAATGATCGATGCCGATCCCTCCTCTGACAACTGCCAGCAGTACTTTTCCTCATGCTCTGACAGGGTGAGGAAAGTGCAGTCAAGACCCGGCAATTGCATTTCCTGATGACCAGCGTGTCATAGGACACGGCAATCACAGAGATCACGGGGGGCACGCAGGAGAGCGCGTTCTGGGGAGGACATCATAGGACGGCCTCCCAGGACTGGCCAGCCACAGTGCAGCTGTCATTTGGCTACCTGCGGTCATCAATAGAGATGAGCGAATCGAAGTAGGCGAAGTGGAATTCGTTTCGAATCCGAAAAATAGCCTACTTCGGACGCGCGAATCGAAATTTTTCCTAAAATGGCGGCGGACATGTGCGGCGACGGAGCGGGGATGTCTGGGAAGGCGCGCAGACAAGGCGCGCTGACCCATAATGCATTCCTTAATGACATGTGATCGCATTAGCCAATCAGCAGCCAGCCAGCCAGCACTGTGTAATGGTCGAGCTATAAATGGCGGCCATTTTAGAATTCTTCATTTGCCTCCAGTCATTCAACAGAGGCAGACCGCTCTGTATTAGGGACAGAGTTAGGGCCACAGAAACGTTACTTGGGGACAGAGAAACGTTACTCAGGGACACAGAATTGTTTAGTGAGGGCCACAGAATCGTTACTTAGGGCCACAGAAATGCTAGTTAGGGCCACAGAATTGTTACTCAGGGACATCAGAATTGTTACTGAGGGCCACAGAATTGTTACTTAGGGCCACAGAAACGTTACTCACAGGGCCACAGAATTGTTACTGAGGGCCACAGAACTGTTACTTAGGGCCACAGAAAAACGTTAGTTAGGGCCACAGAATTGTTACTCAAGGACAGACACAGAATTGTTACTGAGGGCCACAGAATTGTTACTTAGGGCCACAGAATCGTTACTCAGGGACACAGAATCGTTACTGAGGGCCACAGAACTGTTACTTAGGGCCACAGAAACGTTAGTTAGGGCCACAGAATTGTTACTCAGGGACAGACACAGAATTGTTACTCAGGGACACAGAATTGTTACTGAGGGACACATAATTGTTACTGAGGGCCACAGAACCGTTACTTAGGGCCACAGAATTGTTACTCAGGACAGACACAGAATTGTTACTGAGGGCCACAGAATTGTTACTTAGGGCCACAGAAACGTTACTCAGGGCCACAGAATTGTTACTGAGGGCCACAGAACTGTTACTTAGGGCCACAGAAACGTTAGTTAGGGCCACAGAAGAATTGTTACTCAAGGACTAGACACAGAATTGTTACTGAGGGCCACAGAATTGTTACTTAGGGCCACAGTTAATCAGTTACTCAGGGACACAGAATCGTTACTGAGGGCCACAGAACCTGTTACTTAGGGGCCACAGAATTTTAACTTAGGGCCACAGAATTGTTACTCACAGAATTGGGACAGACACAGAATTGTTACTCAGGGACACAGAATTGTTACTGAGGGACACATAATTGTTACTGAGGGCCACAGAACCGTTACTTAGGGCCACAGAATTGTTACTCAGGGACAGACACAGAATTGTTACTGAGGGCCACAGAATTGTTACTTAGGGCCACCACAGAACAGAATTGTTACTCAGGGACACAGAATTGTTACTGAGGGCCACAGAACTGTTACTTAGGGCCACAGAATTGTTACTCAGGGACACAGAATTGTTACTCAGGGACAAGAACACAGAATTGTTACTGAGGGCCACAGAACTGTTACTTAGGGCCACAGAAAAGTTACTCAGGGACACAGAATTGTTACTGAGGGCCACAGAACCGTTACTTAGGGCCACAGAATTGTTACTCAGGGACACAGAATTGTTACTGAGGGCCACAGAACCGTTACTTAGGGCCACAGAATTGTTACTCAGGGACAGACACAGAATTGTTACTGAGGGACACAGAATTGTTACTGAGGGACACAGAATTGTTACTGAGGGCCACAGAACCGTTACTTAGGGCCACAGAATTGTTACTCAGGGACAGACACAGAATTGTTACTGAGGGCCACAGAATTGTTACTTAGGGCCACAGAAACGTTACTCAGGGACAGACACAGAAATTGTTACTCAGGGACACAGAATTGTTACTGAGGGCCACAGAAACGTTACTTAGGGCCACAGAAACGTTACTCAGGGGACACAGAATTGTTACTGAGGGCCACAGAACCGTTACTTAGGGCCACAGAATTGTTACTCAGGGACAGACACAGAATTGTTACTCAGGGACACAGAATTGTTACTGAGGGCCACAGAATTGTTACTTAGGGCCACAGAATTGTTACTCAGGGACACAGAATTGTTACTGAGGGCCACAATTGTTACTTAGGGCCACAGAATTGTTACTCAGGGACAGACACAAAATTGTTACTCAGGGACACAGAATTGTTACTGAGGGACACAGAAATGTTACTGAGGGCCACAGAAATTGTTACTGAGGGCCACAGAATTGTTACTGAGGGACAGACACAGAATTGTTACTGAGGGCCACAGAATTGTTACTTAGGGCACAGAACGTTACTCAGGGCCACAGAATTGTTACTCAGGGACACAGAATTGTTACTGAGGGCCACAGAAACGTTTACCTCAATTGTTACTTAGGACACACATAATTGTTTAATTACAGAGTACTGTCAGACAACATGCATTGTTACTGAGAGGACACAGAATTGTTTTTAGGAGCCACAGAATTGTTACGTGGACACAGAATGTTTACTCAGGGACATTTGCAGCCAGAATTGTTACTCAGGGACACAGAATTGTTACTCAGGGAAGAGCTAACAGAAGGCGGTACTCAGGACACAGAATTCCGCCTCTTCACAGGCGAAATTGTTACTGAGGGACCACAGAATTGTTACTCAGGGTCTAGAGACATAATTCTTACTCACTGACCCACACGACAGAATTGTTACTGAGGGCCACAGAGAATGTTACTGAGGGCCAAAGAAATGTTACTGAGGGACACAGAATTGTCAGCCTACGAGGGACACAGAATTGTTACTGAGGGACACAGAATTGTTCTCAGGGCCAAAAACGTGTTACTCAGGACACAGAATTGTTACGAGCAAAACACACAGAATTGTTACTCCAGGGACCACCAATAGCTGTTACTCAGGGAACATAATCGTTTAATTAAAAGTATGTCAGACACATGCAGAGGAGTGGCAGAGGATTGTGGAGAGCAATTTTTGTTTTATATTGGGAGCAGAGCAGACGTGGCCTCCCACTAGAGGAAGGGGCCAGGCCCCTAATTGCCATGGGCCCCTATATGCTCCCGGTGTCATTTCCAGTACAGTGAGGTCAGATGTCTAACAGAGGGCCCTGTACGGGGGGAGACATCCGCCTCTTCAGCAGTCTCCAGGCGAAGACACTCTGCCAGTGGCGAGGAGAAGTGTCTCGGTCACACGGTCTAGAGGACAGTGTCTGAATCTCCTGACCCACAGGGTGCAGGGCCGAGGGGGCTAGTAGTGCCAGGCGGAGACCCTAATTGATGATGATGAGGCTGATCGCACTTGGCAGCCCCGTCGTCATCAGGCTATTGCTTCCGCATCATCAGAGATCTCACATGGGGCAGCTTGCAGCGAGCAAAACAGTCGGTGCTGCTGTCTCCATCGCCACACTCTGCCATGTGCCACTTTCAGGTCTCCTCACACACTTGCTGGTGTGTGTTGAATTTTTTGACATAGGGTGCTGGCAGATTACGGGCCTCCCATAATGCTGCCAGGCCCCTAATCTGCCATGGGCCCCTATATACCGCCTCCTCATGCTGCTGCCAGGTTCAGAGTCTGTCATGGGTCCCTGTACGGCCTCCCATTGCTGCTGTCTCCATCGCCACACTCTGCCATGTGCCACTTTCAGGTCTCCTCACACACTGCTGGTGTGTTGAATTTTTTGACATAGGGTGCTGGCAGATTACGGGCCTCCCATAGCTGCTGCCAGGCCCCTAATCTGCCATGGGCCCCTATAAATACCGCCTCCTCATGCAGCTGCTGCCAGGTCCAGAATCTCTCATGGGTCCCTGTACGGCCTCCCATTGCTGCTGTCTCCATCGCCACACTCTGCCATGTGCCACTTTCAGGTCTCCTCACACACTGCTGGTGGTGCCGGGTTTTTTGACATAGGGTGCTGGCAGATTACGGGCCTCCTATAGCTGCTGCCAGGCCCCTAATCTGCCATCAAGGGCCCCTATATAACCGCCTCCTCATGCTGCTGCCAGGTCCAGAGTCTGTCATGGGTCCCTGTACGGCCTCAGCATTGCTGCTGCTGTCGCCATTTTTTCGTGCCACACTCTGATAAAGTGCCACGGTTCAGGCCTCCTCACACTGCTGGTGTGTTCCATTTTTTGTCATAGGTGCTGGCAGATTACGGGCCCCATTGCTGCTGCCAGGCCCGTAATCTGCCATGGGCCCCTGTACCCTCTTCATGCTGCTGCCAGGTCCAGAGTGTGTCATGGGTCCCTGTACGGCCTCCCATTTGCTGTCTGCCAGCCAGTGCCAGCAGGTCTCCGCAGCAGTGTCTGGTGTGGAATTTTTTGCCACGGGTGTGGCAGCACGGGCCTCCACTGCAGCTGCTCGGCCAGGCCCCCTAACTGCCAGTAGTGGTGCCGGTGCGCACGGAGGAAGTGTCTCAGCAGTCCATGTCCATCCAGTGAGAGTAGCGGGGGCAAAGTTTTCCTACTCGGCGGTGTGGCACACTGTTTTTCTTCAGCCGCTTTCGAGGAAGTAAACGTAGCCTTGTCACATGCTATTGTGGCCAGAAAGGCCAAGCGTGGCCAGGGGGCCCATTTGTAGCTGGGACTACAGCGTTGCATCAGCATATGCAGCGTCGCCATTCGGTGGCCTGGGAAAATCCAGGTGTTAAATATACGGCCAACTGGTTTCTGCCAGGCCCCCATGGGCCCAGGGTTCCCATTTGTCTCATAGGTCTGCCTGGCCAGATTACGGGCATCCATTGCTGCTGCCAGGCCTTAATCTGCATGGGGGCCCTGTACCCGCCTCCTCATGCTGCTGCCAGGTCCAGAGTCTGTCATGGGTCCCTGTACGGCCTCCCATTGCTGCTGTCTCCATCGCCACAGCTCTGCCATGTGCCACTTTCAGGTCTCCTCACACACTGCTGGTGTGAATTTTTTGAACATTGTTTGACAGAACAGGGTGCTGCTGGCAGATTACGGGCCTCCCCATAGCTGCTGCCAGGCCCCTAAATCTGCCATGGGCCCCTATACCATGGGCCCCTATTAAAGCCTCCTCATGCTGCTGCCAGGTCCACAGTCTCTCATGCCATGTGCCACATTCATGGTCTCCTCACACACTACTGGTGTGTTGAATTTTTTGACATAGGGTGCTGGCAGATTACGGGCCTCCCATAGCTGCTGCCAGCCCCTAATCTGCCATGGGCCCCTATATACCGCCTCCTCATGCTGCTGCCAGGTCCAGAGTCTCTCATGGGTTCCTGTACGGCCTCCCATTGCTGCTGTCTCCATCGCCACACTCTGCCATGTGCCACTTTCAGGTCTCCTCACACACTGCTGGTGTGTTGAATTTTTTGACATAGGGTGCTGGCAGATTACGGGCCTCCCATTGCTGCTGCCAGGCCCGTAATCTGCCATGGGCCCCTATATACCGCCTCCTCATGCTGCTGCCAGGTCCAGAGTCTCTCATGGGTCCCTGTACGGCCTCCCATTGCTGCTGTCTCCATCGCCACACTCTGCCATGTGCCACTTTCAGGTCTCCTCACACACTGCTGGTGTGTTGAATTTTTTGACATAGGGTGCTGGCAGATTACGGGCCTCCCATTGCTGCTGCCAGGCCCGTAATCTGCCATGGGCCCCCGTACCGACTCCTCATGCTGTGACGTTGCAACAAGGTGGAATTCAACCCTACATATGTTAGACCGCCTTTACGAACAGCAAAAGGCTATCACCGATTTCCTGATGTTAAAAGCGGATAAAGGTACTCCCTGTGTAACTTAGATGTCAGCCATTGGCAGCTCATGCGTGACACCTGCGCTTGCTCAGGCCCTTTGAGGAGGCCACGCTATTCGTGAGTCGGCAGGACTATGGGAATGAACGACGTCATTCCTCTGTTGCACGTCCTGGAACAAATGCTGTTAACAATGGCTGGTCAGGGTGCGGTAGACGTGGCGCACAGATCTCAACGCCACATGACCCCTGTGGGGGCAGGACAGGAAGAAGAGGAGGAGGTAGAGGAGGACATTGGTGCTCAGGAATTATTGAGTGAAATGGGTGGTTTTTCCACTCAGCGGACAGGAGTGGAGGAGCAGGAGCATCTGGTAGAGGAGGAGGAAGAGGAGACAGAGGACCCAGACGCACCGTGGCAGTATGCTGTGGAGATGGAGGCAGGGAGTCCCTCGCATTCCTTGGCACAAATGGCCCATAGCATGCTCGCTTGCTTGCGTACCGACAGCCGAATAATAACCATCAGACAGAGGGATGACTTTTGGCTGTCCACCTTGTTGGACCCTCGCTACCGTTCAAAAATGGTGGCCTTTTTCACACCTGCTGAGAGGGAGGCCAAAATAACGTACTATAAAAACCACCTATGTAGTCAGCTGGTCTCTGCCTGTCTGCGCCAACGTCCATCCTCAGACACTGTGGGCCCTGTGCGCTCGCGTTCCGCTGCCATGGCAGCAGGGGAGGGGTGGGGTGGTAGGAGCAGTGGCAGCTCCACCAGCAGCAGCTGCCTCAGTCTGCAGTCGATGATGAGTAGCTTTCTTCACCAGCGCAGTGAGGAAACTACTAACCAGCAGCGCAGCAGCAGCAGCAGCATCAGGTGGACCTGGAGCAGGACCTCAAACAACAGGCTTAGGCCTACTTGGACAGCACCCTGCCAACCGAGGTAGACAATCCCCTTGACTACTGGGCAACGAAACTTGACCTTTGGCCCCAACTAGCTGAATTTGCCCTTGAAAGGCTGTCATGCCCGGCCAGTAGCGTGGCATCGGAGCGCGTGTTTAGTGCGGCAGGAGGTATTGCAACTCCGCGGAGGACACGACTGTCCACCCAAAGTGTGGAGAGACTGACGTTTGTGAAAATGAATCAGGCGTGGATTAGTCTGGATTTCAAACCACCAGTTCCTGACACAACTGACTAAATCCGCCATGAATCATGCCCCAAACATGTGCCACTTTCAGGTCTCCTCACACTGCTGGTGTGTTCCATTTTTTGTCATAGGGTGCTGGCAGATTACGGGCCTCCCATAGCTGCTGCCAGGCCCCTAATCTGCCATGGGCCCCTATACCGCCTCCCTCATGCTGCTGCCAAGTCCAGAGTCTCTCATGGGTCCCTGTACGGCCTCCCATTGCTGCTGTCTCCATCGCCACACGACTCTCTGCCATGTGCCACTTTCAGGTCTCCTCACACTGCTGGTGGGTTCCATTTTTTGTCATAGGGTGCTGGCAGATTACGGGCCTCCCATAGCTGCTGCCAGGCCCCTAATCTGCCATGGGCCCCTATACCCGCCTCCTCATGCTGCTGCCAGGTCCAGAGTCTCTCATGGGTCCCTGTACGGCCTCCCATTGCTGCTGTCTCCATCGCCACACTCTGCCATGTGCCACTTTCAGGTCTCCTCACACTGCTGGTGGGTTCCATTTTTTGTCATAGGGTGCTGGCAGATTACGGGCCTCCCATAGCTGCTGCCAGGCCCCTAATCTGCCATGGGCCCCCGTACCGACTCCTCATGCTGCTCTGCCAGGCCCGTAATCTGTCATGGGCCCCTGTTTGTCGCTTGTTGGCATATTCCGCTCGTTCAGATGCTCCTTCTGCCCTGCTACTTCCTCTTCACGGATTCCATCAGCAGTAATCTGCATGGGCCCCCGACCGGCCTGGTCCCTTTGGGGCCAAGTGTTG
>CATNWA010004807.1:0-15539 GCA_951230385.1 Staurois parvus
AAAAAACCCCTTAAAGGCTTTTCATTTAAACCAAAAATCTGGTGATGCATTGTTTTGTTGTGCACGGGGGGAAATTTTGGGAAAGGGGCAAAAAAAATTTAAAATTTTTGGGAGTTCGTTTTTATCCACCCACAAGGGATTTTTTTAGGGTGTTCTTTTTCCTTAAAAAAAAAATTTTTTTTGATACAGAAATGCACTAATTGAAAATGGGAACAATTTTAAAATTTTTGGATTTTTTAATACTTGATTTTAAAAAATTTTTCTATACTTTTTCCCCAAAAAAAACCCAATTTGTGTTACTAATTTTTTAAAAACCCGTAACTTCAAAAAACTCCCTTGTATTCTATCGGGGGGGGGGGCCATGGGGGGGGGAAACTTTTTTGCCCCCTTGGGGGGGGGGGGTTTTGGGGGGGGGGTTTTTGCCACACCCAAGGGGGAACAAAATTTTTTAAACTTTTTGGGGGGGTTTTTTTTCCCCAATTACCCCTTTTTAATTTCATTTTGGCCCTCATAATTCATTTCCCCACCCCAAAAGATCCAATTTTTTTCTTTGGGGGAAAGAAGCAGTAATGTCACCCTTAAACGGGCGTTGTTTTTGGGGTTTAAACAAAACACTTTTCCCCTCCCCATTTCTGTAAAATAGGGGCAAGGGTTTCTTTGGGTGGGCAAAAGGGGCAAACGAATACCGGTCCCTTAAAGGTTTTTTTTTTTTGCGTAGAAGCAAAGAGTAAAATAAAAGCCGGGTTACTTTTTCCCGTTACAATCACCCCGCATATTTTGCATTTTTTCAAACAGATATAACAAACCCGGAAATTTTTTTTTAATGGAAATTCAGAAAAATCAAAAGGGGGGAAAAATAGAGATTTGCTTTAAAGTTTTACAAAAACCTAGGACCCTGCTTTTAACCTTTGCAAGTCCCCCAAACAGTACCAGAACAGGGAAGTGCAATTATTTTAGTAATTAAAAACGGTTAAATCCTTTTCTCACAGCATTAAAACCCAAACTTGTGACTTCACTGAGCATTAGTTAAAGCTGGTGGGAAAGGAGTTTTTTTTTCTTTTTCTAGAAGATCAAAACACCTGACCTCTTTCGGGACAGTGTTGTTTTGGGCCATGTGCTGATGAAAAGCACTTTTCCCAAAAAAAAAAAAAAAAACCTCTGTGGGAATACACACTAAACGGAGCATGTGCAAAAGGGGCAAAGGGGTTTCAGTGGGGTCTAAACGGGAAAGTTTAAGATGGGCCCTTTCAACAAGAGGAGGGGGCAAAAAAAAAGGGATCAAACTTTTTTTTTGCACAATGCAAGGATTAACCCCTTATTTTTCCCACAGTGAGTATAACAAGCCTTATTTACTCATATCCCAAGACTTTTTTTTACTGTTGGGGGTTTTAAAGTAAAAATTTTTTAAGGTTTTACCGTTGCTTTTGGGGAAATAAAAAACTGCAATAAATGATTTTCAGGACACCCACGGAAAGGGAATGAAAGTTTTAATTCGTTGTTTTTGGAGATTTCTGTTTGTTTAAATTGTTTTTTAATTCTAGAAAAAAACCCCATTCCCCCGTTTATGCTTGCCTGGCCCTTTTGAGCAACATTTCCCATGGGAGCTGGTTTTTTTTGAAATTGTCCACTAAACACATGCAGTGTTTTATTCTATAAAATTTTTTGGAAACTTTTTTCTGATCACCAAATTTTTAAAGTCTATTGCAAATTTTTAAACATAGAGCTTTAGTTTAAACAATTTTAAAATTGCTCATTTGGAGGCAGGGGCAATACGGGAGTGGAGAGACAGATTCCCCAGTCAGATTTACTAAAAGGGCCCTAGCTTGATTCTTTAAAATTCCCTTTCCCACCTGCTAAAAAATTGCTTTTAAACCCAATATAAAATATACCCCCAACATTTTTTTATTTTTTAAATAAACCCGCAATAAAGAAGTATAAAGGGCCCTGAAACCCTAAAGGGCTTTCAGAAAATTGGGACAGCCCCCATTTTTTTTTAAAACTAACTTTTTGACAAACTAAAAACTACATTTTTTTAAAGAGTTAGTTCATCTTTTAAAAAAAAATTTAAATAAGGTGAAAAAAATTTTCCCTCAACCCTCTCCCCACACCCCCTTTATCCCTGGAAAATTGAACTAACCCTTTTAAAAAAATTTTTTTCCTAAACGCAAAGAATGGCCGCATACCTTGATAGAGCCCCTCCACTCCCTCGGGACCAATAAATACCAAAAAAAAGGAAAATATTTTAGGCCCGCCCCTCATTCCCCCCCCCCCCCCCCCATACAAAAACCCCCAAAATTTGAAGAGATGCGGGGCAATGCCCCCCACCTCTCCCTAACGAGTACTACTGGGTTCACCTTTTCCCAGCATGCATCCCAGGCGGGGGCTGCTAGATTCCCCCGGGGACCCCCTTCTGTGGGGGGTTGAGGGGGGGCCTGAAAGTGTTTCATTTGGAACAAAATCTTCCTTCCCTATACGGGATACGGGAAAAAAAAAAAAAATTGGGGGGGGGGGGCAGCAAATTTTTTATTCTGTTTTTTTTTGGGCATTTTTCTGCCATCCAGGGGGGGGCTTTTACCTTTTTTTTTTCCCCCCAACTTTTTCTGTTTTTGGGCCCCTTACCTTTACCTCTTTTCCCCTTTTTGTCCGGTCTCTGGTGCAGCAGTGGGGTTCCCTCCTGTTACCACAAGGGCCCGTTCAGCGCCCTATAGGTGAGCGTGGCTGCCCAGCTCTTTTTTTTCAAAAGAAGCGGGGAAGGGCGCTTAAAATTTGACACCTGGTGGGGGCCGCCACCTCACACTAGCCAGACGGGGGGGTTTTGCCATCTTTTTTCAGGGAAAAAGGTCCCCACTTGCCAGTGGGTTGGAGGGGGGAGTTTTTGGGGGAGGGGGCAGGTTTTTCCTCTCCCCGGGGAAACTTCAAAAGGTTTTCAGGGGGACAAAGGGGGGGGGGGGCAGTCTTGGGTTTTCTTAGCTGAGCCCCCCTGCTTTTTTTTTTTTCCAAAAGGTAAAAAGCATTTATTTTAAAAAAAAAACAAAAATTTTTTTTATTTTTTTTTTTTTTTTTTGTTTACCAAATTTTTTGCCCTCCTTACCTGCCCGTTTGCGTTCTTATAGCTATCCTTCTTTTCAGCGGCCAGTCACCGCTTATACAAACCCCTTTAAACCCCCCCAACGAAAGGGGGACCACCGTGTAGGAAATTTTTCAGGTTTCAAAAAAAATTTTGGTTTTCTTATGGGGATTGTTTCTGTTTATGTTTTTTCGGGCCCCTCCCTACCTTAAGGAGCAAGACCAGGAGGACAGACATTTTTCAGAAGGAGGGACCTCCCAAACGCTGCCCCTTTCCCAAGGAAAGATTGAAAAAGAGATGTCAAAACCTCCCCTTCTCGGAAACCCTCCAGCCCCCCCGGGCGAAAAAAAAAAAGTCCTGCGGGGCCCTGGGGCCCGAAATTCCCGATACCAAATAAGTTGGCGTAAAAAGGGTTTTGCTTGAAAAACGTTCACAGTTGCAGAGCGGGAAAACCCGCTCAGGTGTCATCTTTTTTGGTAAGATTCTATCCCCTGAGACCACTTCTGTCACCCCTTTGCCAGGCAGTCCCCTGGCGTGCCAGTCAGGAACCCCCTGCGGGAAAAGATCAGCCAGGGCCCCGCGGGTAGTGTCCAACCACTCAGGTTTCCCTTTTGAAGAGAGGGCAGGGGATGGTAGCCTTAAAATCTGAAAAAACCTAAGCAGCGGGGTTAAACCTTTTTTTCTTTATTTGAATTTATATTCGGGCCCAAAACCCCATTGCATGGGATTTTCTTCGGGAAAGGGAAAACCCTTTTTTTCCTTTTAAAATGAAAAAAAATTTTAAAGATGTCATAACACTCGAATGGCGAAGACAGAAAAGGTTCTCTTTCCATTGTCTACAGAAGGTAAACCTTTTCAGGAACCGATGTAGCACCCACTTAGTTCCGCCGACAGATGCGGGCGGTACCCCTGCCAAAATGCCATTTTTTCCCTATGGGAGGAATTTTGGGCTTCTTTTAAAAAGTGAAGGGACGGGAAAGATAAGTTTTGGGAATCTCATAAGAAACAAAACCCAAGCGGCTGGGCAGCCTCCCGCCCACCCGGGGCCCTTTCCTTCGGTGGCTGTGCTTTAAAGGGGTTTGGGGCCCCCAAGAAAATCAAGACAGCATTTTTAAGGAAGGAGTCCCTAGAGTGGACATTAATTGGGCTGTAGAAGAATTAAAGGGGTGCTGGTGGACTTTAAGGAAAAACCCGACAATAGACTTGATAAAAGGGTTCAGCCAGGGAAAATACTACACTTTTTTAAACGGCAAAGGGGGGTTTGCTAGGGTTAAAAAAACCCGGGGTAGGGGATGCTTCTTCAAAAAAAAATTTGGGGCAAATCCCTTTTCCCCAAAACGGGAAACCCCTTTTTTGGCAGTAAAATGGAGACAGCCTTTTTCAAGAGTGAGGGGGGCAAGTTCGGGCCTGCTACTGCAGAAAAAAAACAGAAGAGAAAAAAAGTTTTTTTTCCCAGCAATATTCCTTCCTCCAGATCCGGGGGCCAAGCCACCACCCAATCAGGGGCTCAGGTGGGGGAGGGAAAATGAAAACACAAGCAACCCTTTTTCTAAAGGGCCCAACAAGCAGAAACCCCTAAGTGGCCACAAAGCCCAGTATGCTTTTTTAAAAAACGGTGTACAGGCTCAGCCCCAACCCGGTAGGGGGCCATTTTGGGGGTTTAAACAAGGTCGAACAGAAAAAGTGTGGGGGACTCTTGGGAAGGCCCCCGAAATCCAAAAGTCATTTTTGGGAAATTTTTGGTGCCCCCCACCAGACCTCTTCCCCCCCACCAAGCTTTGGGACACAACCCCAAAAAGGCAGGTATACTGCGCAGTACATACAGACACTTCTTCAGTTTTAAAAGAGCTTTGGGTACCTTTCCACTCACAGCCAATGTATAAAATTTTTTTTATTCTACCTTTTATGGTCCGCAAAAAGGAAAAGGGGTTGGCATCCAGTTATAGTTTCAAAAAAAAAGGCTGAACTGTTTTATCCTCTTTGAGAATTTCAAGATGAAGTGGGTCCCCCCACAATCATTTCAAACATAAAACCCCCGGTTTAATGGATTTTCCACGGGATCTTCGGGCATTTTACCTTCAAAATTCCAATCCCCCCTACCCCCCAAAAGTATCTTATTTTACACTCCGGAAAAAACACTTTTTAATATTCCCCGACCCTTTCCCTTTTCCCGGCATTTGCACTTTCCCCAAAGGGACTTTTCTAAAAGGGTCCTCATTCCCATATTAGCCCTGTTTAAAACCCTGCAGGGTCTCCGGCCCCCCACCCCCTACCTGGACGATATCTTTCTGTTTGCCAGTGACCAGAATCAGCTGTTAGAACATCGAGAAATCCTCTTTTTCACCCCGGGCAGAGATTCCCCGGGATAAAACAATTAAAAAAAAAAAGCCATCTCATGCCAACCCAAAAAAATTTTTTTGTACCAGGGGGGGGGCTTTTTTTGCCTCTGCCCAAAACCTCCCGTTTTACTTCCAGCGGGCCCCAAAAAGGGGATAGCAAGAAAAGAAAATTCCCGAAGCGGCAAACCCCCTTTTATCTGACAGCCTTCCCAGTGCCCCCAGTCTGTTGGAACTATTCCCCAAGTTTTCCGATGGGCCCCCCGGTCACATTGGCATCTCTGCCAAAATTTTCCAAATAGGATTCCTAGGGTAATGGGGCAAGCAAGTCAAACCCAATTGATATCAGCGTCACCAAACTAAAAGGGGTCAACAAGGGGGGTTGAAAAAGTCACCCGTGGAGGTCGGCCCCTTAGGGGTCTTTGACTGGATTTTCTGTTATGGCAAATGCCCGCAAAAAAGGCTGAGGGGGACCCGTGAAAGGGGCCAAAAAGTCCATGGCAATGGGGATTCCAGCCCAAAAGGGGTTTGTCCCCCCAATGTCTGGAGGTAAAAGGGCACCTTCCTGGGAAATCCTGGCTCTGCAAAAATAAAAATTTAAAAAACAGCCAGTCCCCCTTTTGGGGTTAGACCCAAAAGGGGAGCTGTTGCCTAAATTCCAAAGCCAAGGAAAGGGGGCCCGCAGCAGTAATTTTTTTGAGGGAAGGGGAACCCTATTATTTTTTTTGGCAAAAGGACACCTACAAGGGCCCCAGGGCAGTGTACCTTCCAGGAAACCCGAACAAGCAAAGGGCCCGACCGTCTTTCACTGAGCTTTTCCCCGACCAAAAAGTGTGCTCTACATCCTCAGGGATTCTTCCCCCAAATAGTACACATGTGGGGGGCCCGGCCCCCAAAAGGGTCTTTTTGCTTCCCACAAACAAAATTTAAGCTCCAGAGATTTCCCGTCCAGACAAACCACACCCCCAGGGGAGGGGAAAGAATCACTGATCCCCCATGGATCTGCAGGATCACATAATTTCATTCCCCCCCCCGGGCCCTCTCTCCCAAAAGAGATTCCCCTTTTTGAGGCTGTTGAGAAGGGATAATGGTCATTGCCATCCTCCCATTTTGGCCACGGGGCTCCAACAGCCCCGTTTTTCCCCCCCCAGTGTTTCCCGATCTCCTGGGTTTAGGGCGACTTTTTTCCCCCTCCTTTAAAAAAATTTACAGGGTGGGAAATTTAAACCTGGCTATTGAATGGGGGAGGCCCGGTGAACCTAGGGTTCTCTGCCAAAGTAACTCTCCCCTTTTTGAGTCTAAAAGCCTTTTAACGAAAAAATGTCCTATGAAGACCTTTGGGGCAAAAAAATTTTTTTTCTTTCCTTACTTTGGGAAAACTTGGGTCCTACCACCCCTCCGCTGTCCCCTGTGCTGGACTTTCCTTCAAGTCGGGGGCCGGGCAAAAAGGGCCCTTTGCTTAAAAAACCCCTTTTAAAAAAACCAAGTTTTTGG
The DNA here is from genome assembly GCA_951230385.1 of Staurois parvus. Classification (NCBI taxonomy): domain Eukaryota; kingdom Metazoa; phylum Chordata; class Amphibia; order Anura; family Ranidae; genus Staurois; species Staurois parvus. Next base: position 6,898 of record CATNWA010004807.1, read on the forward strand.
GCCCTCTCAGCAGTGACAAAAATTTAGAATTTGGGCCCAAAATCCAATTAAACCAATTTAAGAAGGGGGGTCAAGAAGATTTGTCCCCCCAAAAGGAGGGGGGGGGGGGGGTTTTTTTTCCAGGGGATCTTGTCCCTATTGGTTTTGGGTTTCAGGGCAACCCCCTCTGTTTTGCTCCCAATTTGGGAAAATGTTCGCTTTTGGGGGCATTTCATACAACGGAGGGGTTCCCGGTCGAAAATTTTACATCGGCAAGAGGGGTTCCCAAAAAAGCCCAAACCCTCGGGGCCCCCCGGGAAAAACATTAAATTTTTTTTACAAAACAAAAAAAATTGTGTCCCCGTAGCATTTTGTTCCAAAGTGGGGGACCCCTTTCCTTTTCGTTTTAGTTTGACATCTTGGGCCTGGCCCAACTTCCCCCCCGAAAAGGTTTATTTGGGGAAAATTTTTCCCTAAACTGGACATTTCTAGAGCTCAAAAGGGAAATCCCCATCGCAACTGCCCCTTTCAGATCACTGATAACTTTTCGGGGATTCCAGCCGGGAAAACCCCGGGGAAAAAAAGCTTTCGCAAGGACCTAAACAGGATGGATTGCCCAGACTTATTCAGAGGGGCATAAAAGAGCTAGGGGGGTGGGAGCCTCCCCCCCATTAAAGGGGCTGCTCACTCTACCCGGGGGATGGTGGCCCATTTAAGGGGGTTGATGGAAAACCCAAAAATTTGACAGCACGGGGGCATCCCCGGCCCCCCCACCCCTTTTGCGGGTTTTCAGGGTTTTCCGGGTTTCCTTATCGACAGTGGGGTTTTTGGGGGAACAGCATCCAGTGTTTTTTTTTAAATTCCTAAATACATTTTTTTTTTTTGGAAAAAGCAGTAAACCCCCCCTGTCCCCTAAAATTATTTTATCACTTATGCTACTATGTTTTTTGTCAGGGAAAACGGAAAATTGTATCAACAAATTAGGGTAATTTTTTTTTTTTTTTGATCCAATTTCCCGGGGAGCATAATGCCCCACGCTAAAACGTTTCGGGAAGTAGCTCATTAAAAAAGAATGGGGGGGGGGACCCCAAATATTTCCCTTTTTTTAAAAAAATTTGCGCCCAGTAAATATATAAAAATATATGAAAGAAATCATAAATTCCCCGAAAAATATATAAAATACCAAAACCACAGAAAAAAAATAAAAAACTTTTTTTGGGGCAAAAAAAATTTTTGCAAAAGGGGTTCTCCCAAAATAAAAAAAAGTGTCCTCGATATAAAAAAAAAAATTTCACCAAAAAAACCTTGATTAAAAAAAATGGCAGATCACCAAAAAATATCTTCAAAAATTGGGGAAAAATCCCCCCACACACCGAAACCTCTCGATCGAAAAAAACAGGACGAAAAACCCTTTTTAGTTTAATTTGAAAAAAACCCCTTCTCCAAAAGAAAAAAAGGGCCACCTTCAAACGTAAACCATGGGGGGAAATGCCCAAACACTCGAGGGGAAAAAAAAAGACTTCATGGTGCAATATTATAAAAACCAAATTTCCCTTTTTTAGATACTCATTGCACTTACCAAAAAAGGGGTCCCCGCCGACACCCAAAAAAACAGCATCAATCAATCCACATAAAACGACCCTTTACTACTCAGCCCCATGTGCAATAAACTGGCAGGGCAAAAACGAAATGACCACATAATCAAGCTCCGCCCTAACGCGTTTTTGTCAACGACGTCCTCACGGAGCGGGTAGATGTGAGAAAGTCCCCCTCATTAAATATAAAACCCCCACAGGAGACGAACAGCTGACAACAATGGGGGAAACAAGCAAAGCAAAGCCCCCCCCCAAGGATGAAAAAATTCCCCCAAAAATTTACAATATATCCAATAAAATTTTTCCATCACAAGCAAAAAACTTTAAAAAAAGGGGAAAAAAAATAAAAAGAAATTTAAAAAAAACAATGATAGTAAATAAATTAAATAAATAAAAACATTAAAAAGGCCCAAAAACCCCCTAAGGGCTGTGTTCAAAAAAGGGGAAATTAAAAGGGCCCGTAAAAACATTAAAACACAAAAAAAGGGGGGAAATCTAGTGATAAATAAAAAAAATAATTTCAGAAAATTGTATAAAAAGCCAAAACAATCTTCCATAATCAAACTTTTAAACATTTCCTATATGAAAATATACTTAAAAAGCATAAAAATTAAAAATTTAAAAAATTTTTGAGAAAAAGGTTTTAAATCTATATCGACATTTTAAAAACCCAATGGTTGCAAGGAATTTTTGTTTTAAATCAAAAAAGTCTCCTTTTTTTGGGAAAACTCATTAACCAAATCCGAAACCCCTCCAAAAGGGGTTTTAAACCCTCTCAAAAACCCCCTTTTAAAAAGGGAAGTTTAAACTCGGATCCAATTAGGGACCAATTTTAAATGGTTTTTGGGTACACTTGTTTTTTTTCAAATCCTTTTTCTAGTTTCTTTTTAAAGTTCGCCTATTCCCTTTTTTTTAAAACCAAACTCCCAGTTTCTCCCCAAAATTCTCAAATGACCCTGGGTTTTCTAAAACCCTAAAACACATGTGTAGAATTTCATTTAATCAGGGATTTAAAAATCAATTCTTTTTTGGCAAATGAAGAGCAGAATGACTTTCTTTATTTTTTTTAATACCGACTTTTACAGTCTACAACTTACACTTCCTACAAGAAAAAAAACCAATTAAATTTGAAACAGATCGCACTTTTTTGGGGGTTTCATACATTGCGAGCCAATTTCATCCTAAGGAAACTTATTTTTTCTTATAAAAAAATTATAGGAGTTTTAGATAAGAAGTGATAATATATAATATATTAAATTCAATTTTCTTAAGGGGCAAATGGCCAATACATTTTAAAAATTTCGTTCAATATTTTTTATACTCGCATATATAGTTAGTAATAAAGGGTACATAGTTACAAATCCCACATGAGCCTTTTTATTTCCAGAAATGTCTCCGCTTTAGGGGGGGTTCTATCTTTCATACCAATCGAATTTCTCTCTTTAATCAAAAAGGACTTATATACCATCTCATATAAATCTTCAATTAACACCTCAGATTGATCGAAAAAATCTTTGTTAGCGGGTAAAAATTTCTTTTTAATCCCGGTAAAAATGACTTTTTGGGGTGCTATAAAAACCAATTTTTTATGATTTTCCACAGAAATAGGGTTTTATAGCTGTTTTTTTTGGGCCACTTCCTTGAAGTAAGTTTTTGGGACAAATTTTACCAATTTTCCCTTTTTATAGGACCAGATCCAAAAAAATTTTAAATTCCCTCAAAATCACTAATAACATGAAACTCAAACCATTTGCGGTTCATGTTTTAAAATTCCATAAAAGAATCGAGTTTTTTTTCTGGGTCCCCCCAAAACCCTTTTTAAAGTCATCAATATACCTCTTTTTATAGCGCCATCTCTGCCATTATTTTAAAATAAAATTCTTCCTCCCATTTATCCATTAAACCCAAATTTTCAAAACTGGAAACATACTTAGCCCCATAGCAACACCTTTGCATTGCGAAAAAAAGTGTTTTTTTAAAAACCCAAAAAAAAATAATTTTTTCAACGCAAATTCAAGTAAATTTAACAACGAAAATTTTCCCCGCGATCTTTTCGGATTTATTTAATTTTAAAAGGGGCCCATAAAATTTTCCCGGGGGAATTAATTCCCATCAAATTTTGAATCAATTGTTTTTATATTAAATAAATTCTACAAACTATAAGGGAACCAATATGCAATTATCAACATTATGTAATTCTTTAAGAAATATTAATAAGAAGCCACCATCTCTCAGAAAAGCCCTTTTTTTTCCCTAACAATATTTTTTCAGAAAAATATCAACATATTCACCAACTCTTGCAAATAAAAAAATTTATCCCCCCTCACAATGGGGTTTCCCCCGGGGGGTTCTCCTTTTTTTGTGTATTTTTTGGGGAAAAATATAAGTAAGGTTTTCTCGGGTGTTTTAAACAGTAAATAATTTTTCTTTTTTTTTCCCGTTTAAAACCCCCAACTCTTTTCCCCTTTTTTAAAAAAAATTTTACCCCCTTTAATAATAAATTTAAAATTTTTTTAGTGGGGGTTTTTTTACCCAAATTTTTAAAAGTATCTTCAGATTTTAAAAAAACTTTTCAGTGTGGGAAATTGGGAGTCACACCCATCTGTGGTGATCTTTTCCCTTTCCCTTTAAGTAATTTTTGTTTTTTTAAATTTTAAAATGACTAAAGAAAAAAAAAAATTAAAAATTAAATTTCAATTTTAAGTTTCTTAGGGGGTATTTTTTGACAAAATTTTATATGTAACTTCAGATTGTTTAAAAATCTTTTTATTTTTTTTTCATAGTCATTCTTATTTTTAAAAAAACAATACCCTTTAAAAGGCAAGGGTTTAAAATCACCACAAAATGGGGGGTGACTCCCCAAATTTCCCCCACCAGAAAAGATTATTACAAATCGAAGATACATATAAAATTTTGTCAAAAAATCCCACAAAAAAACTTAAATTTCTACTTTAAAAGTATTATTAATAAAGGAAAAGAGTTGGGGGGATTAAAATGAAAAAGAAGCAAAATATTTTTCTGATTTAAAAATCCGAGAAAACCTACTATATACTATTTACCAAAAAAAACACAAAAATAAGGGGAACCCACCGGGGGGACCCCCTTGTGAGTGGGATAAATTCTTTAATTTTCAAGGGGTTTGGTGGAAAATGTTTTATACTTTTCTTTAAAAATATTTTTTATGACAAAAAAAGGCTTTTTTTGAAGATTTGGCATCTTTTTTAATATTTTTTAAAGAAAACATAATGTTTATAATTGCATATTGGTTTTCTATAGATTTTAAATCTTTATATACTAACATCGATCCCAAAAAGAAAGGAAATTTTAAAGCGGGAAAAAGGGGCCCCTTTAAAAATAAATCACTCCAAAAGATCGGGAGAAAAGGGAAAATTTTTGTTTAATTAAATTTAATTTGCGATGAATAATAATTTCTTTTGGTATAACAACACTTTTTTTTAGCAATGCAAAGTGTTGCTTTTTTGGGGGCTAAGTAGCTTCCCCGTGTTTTTCAAATCTGGTAATGGATAAATGGGAGGAAGAAAGAATTTTTTAATAAATGGGCCCGAGATGGGGCTATACAAAGGTATAATTTATGACATTAAAATGGTATGGGATGGATCCAGAAAAAAAACCCCGATTCTTTATGGAATAATTAACAGAACCGCTATGGATTGAGATTCACTGTTATTAGTGGGGTTTTGAGGGGAATTAAATTTTTGGGTCTGGTCCTAATAAAGATAATGGGCCCAAAATTTTTACCCAAAAATTTCTTTCAAGGAAGTGGAAAAAACACTATATACCTATTTTTATTGGGCAACATCCAAAAATTGGGTTTTATAGCCTCCAAAAAGCAGTTTACCAAAATTAAAAAGAAATTGTACGCCCAACAAAGATTTTTTCGATCAATCTGAGGTGTTTTAAATTTAAAATTTCCCAAAGGGGAAAAGGGGATATAAGACCTTTTTGATTTTAAAAAGAGAAATTCCCATTGGAATTAAAGATAGGGGGACATTTCTTGGGAAAAAAAAAGGCCATGTGGGATTTGAAAAAAAGTACCCCCTTTTTTTACTAACATAATAGGGAAAATTAAAAAAATTAAAGAATTTTTTTAAAAAATATTGGCCCCCTTTTGCTAAAAGATATATACTAAATAAAATTCTTATCTAAAACTCCTAAAATTTAAATTTTTAAAAAAAATAAGTCTCCTTAAAGGGTAGAAAATTTGGGTCCCCAATGTCCAAACGAAACCCCCCAAAAAAAATTCGATCTGTTTTTCCAAATTTAAATGTTTTTTTTTCCCTTTTAGGAAAATGTAAAGGTATGTAGGACTGTAAAAGTCGGTAGTTTAAAAAAAAAAGAAAGTCATTCTGCTTTTTCATTTTCCAAAAAAAAATATTTATATTAAATCCCCGATTACCCTGTAATTCTACACATGTATTTTTTTTTTTAGAATGTCCCTGTCTTTGAGAAAAATATTGGGAAAAACGGGGATGTTTAAAAACAAAATAGGCGAAAAATATAAGAAACATAGTAAAAGGTATTTGATAAACATATTGTATCCCAACATTTTAAATTGTACAATATTGTGATCCGAGCTGACTTACCTTTTATGGGATTGAGATGGTAAAACCCCATTGAGGGCTCGGATTTTGTTAATGAGATTTCCCAAAAAAAGAGACGTTTTGGATTTATGAACTAAATTCCTTTGCAACCATTCGGGTTAAATGTCCGATATAGATTTGAACTGTTTTCTCACAAATTTTTTAAATTTTAATTTTTATGCTTTTTAAGTGAATATTTTCATATAGCAACTGTTTTAAAGATGATATATGAAGATTGTGATGCTTTTTATACAATTTCTGCATTATTTTTGTATTTATCACTAGAGTCTCCCCATTAATTGTGTGCTTATCATGTGTTACTGGCCCTTTAAGATCCCTTTTTTGAAACACAGTCTTTAGAGGGTATTGGCCCGTTAATGTAGTTTTATTTAATTATAATTTAATTAACCAATCATTGGGTTTAATATACATATTTCTTTTTTAATATTGTTCCCCTGTTTTTTAAAAGTTTTTTGCTTTTGATGGCAAAAATATTGGATATATTGTATACTTTTTTGTGGACTTCTGTCATCCTTTGGGCAGGCTTGCTTTGCTTGATTCCCCATTTGATGTGTCAGCTGTTCGTCTCCTGTGAGTGCTATATTTAAAGGTTGAGGGGTGAGACGTCTCACATCTATCCCGCTCCGTGAGACGTCGATGACGAAACGCGTAGGGCTGGAGCTTGATTGATGTGATGTCATTACGTTTTTGACTGCCAGCTATTGCACATGTGCTGAGTAAGTCAGGCTCGTCCTTATGTGATTGCTGTTTGATGCTGCTTTGGAATGCTGAGGTGTCGGCTGGACACCTCTTAGAGTAAGTGACATATGAGTATCTACACTAAAGGAATTGGTTTTTATTAATATTGCACCATGAAGTCTTTCTGTTTCTCTCGACAGTGCTTGGCATTTCCGCCCCCATGGATACGTTTGAAGGTGGTCCTTTTTTTCTATTGGAGAAGTGGATTTTCGATTAACTACAAAGTTTTTCGTCCTGTTTCGATCGATGAGGATCTAGGTGTGTTGGAGAGTTTTTTTCCGTTTCTGAAGATATTTTTTATGATGATCTGCCATTATCATTATCAAGGTTTTTGGTGAAAATTTTTTTATATTGAGACACTTTTTTTATATTGAGACACTCCTTTTTTGCACAAAAAATTTTTTTTTTTTTGCACCTAAAAAGTTTTTATATTTTTTCTGTGGTCATTGGTATATATAATATTTTTTCTGGACTTATGATTTGATGATTTCGTTTACATATATTTATACTAGTATTTGTTACTAGCGCAAATTATTTATTAATTTGGTACACTTTATATATGGCGGTTTTTTTTTGCAGCTGGTACACTATTAGTAAGTTATACAATTTTGACCATAGGCGCTATTATTAATTTTTCTTATATCCTTTTTTTATACTATTCACTTATTGTCCTGAGGGAGTGGGAGGAGAGGTGGAAGCTCTAATCATTGGTAGGCTAGCCATGGATTGGCATCAGACAGGATAATTATGGTAAGTAAATTTGATACAATTTGAATTTTTTTTTTTTTCAACTGAGTTTGGTGGATTTTACCTCATTTATTGTAGATATAGTCATTAATTCGAAGAGGTACACCTGGACCCTTAATTCCTTTTGAAAGGTTTCCTCCTTGCTTATGAAGGCTTGGAGAAAAGCAAACATTGTGTATTGCAATCTAATGTTTATAGACAAGCGCCTATTTTTATGTATGTATATCTTTGCAATAAGACTAACATTTTGGCAATTGCAATCCCTAACTCGTGTTTTTAACATGCATGATTTTTGCCTTTTATTTGCATTATGCATACAATCCATTTACAATTCCATTTTTGATTAGGCTGAGGCCTCAGTGAGAATCGTTATCCTTCTTAATTTTTTAAGACAAATAACATTTTATTACTGTCGAGGATTTAATGTTTTTGCCTTATACGCGCAATATATTAGAAAGTAATATATTTATTGTACTCCAAACTGTATCTTTGTGTGCTGAGATCCTAAATCCATATTTATTCCTTACTTTGCTTTGAGTGGCACAGAGAGAGTTTTGCTCCAGGGCTGGAGAATTTAGATTGTACGTTGTATTTTTTTTAAACTGAGATTAAGCTGATCACAATCACACATGTATAGCTGAAACCAATGCGTTTATAGTATATACATGTAAAAGAGACCTGCTGCAAATCTTATTAATGTCCGTATGTTAAAGGAAAGCTTTCATGAGAGCAGCACAGAGGATACCATTGTGACTTTGAAATGTTATTTGCCTGGCCTTTATGCTAACACCCTTGTTTAATACTTTTGAACCACTGAGCTGAAACAAGCATGCAGATTAGGAATGTCAGAGAAATTCATAAATCGATATCTGCATATGTTCTGGGTCAGTGACTTAGAAGAGGAATCAGACAGTGGCTTAGCGCATTAAAAGTACTAGCTTTTCAGAAAAAGCTCTTTTAA
>CATNWA010004808.1:0-15026 GCA_951230385.1 Staurois parvus
TTCTGCATAGTTTATTCCTTCTGCAGGAGACAGATTATTGTCTGTTTTTCATTGGTTATGTTGTTTACAGGGAGACTGATTATTGAATTTAATTCACTCTATTTTAGAGCTTTTACAGAAACATCTTAGTGTCAGTGTAAATCACAATCTGACTATTATTTATGGTGTTTGTAAGTGACTTATGTAAATAAATATTGATTTTCATACTCTGCAGTCTATACCTACACAGATCTTTGAGTTCTTAAAGAATTTTTCAGAATAATTAAGTCAGTTAAATTATTTTTTATAAATAATTTTTTTGTATTGGAGATACTGTGATTTGATTGATTTGGCTGACTAAATCAATTGTTCGGGTGTTCCCTGACAATTTGGACACTAGATGGTGCTAATTGCTAGGATACTTAGCGTCATCTAAAGGCCAATTGAGGTATTTTTGGTTTAAAATCAATGGATAGTTTAATTCTGTGGTTTTATGTAATTTATGTCTTCAATGTCTGAAAATGTACTCAGGAAATGAAACCCCCTGACACAGTAAACTAAGGGGTCTATGCAAAAAATATGTTGGGGAGTGTGACAAGCATGTGTCCAGCCTTGACAAATTCTGGCCATATTTTAATAAACTCAGCTATTTCCTATAATCGTCAGCTCCCTCTAGGGGCCATAATGATGTATTACTTCCAAAATACCTCAGTCAGGAAAAAACAGTTCAATACCGCATTATGGCCACTAGATGGAGCCAATGATCATAGGAAATCACTGTATGAAAAGACCAACATGTGACATGGCTGAATGAATGCTGGTCATATTACTTCATCTATTCTCTAAGTGGGGTGGTATCTATTGGGCCAATCCCTTTTACAAACCACACATAATATCCCCCTTCAAAGTGAAAACAGAAACGATTTGCACAAAATCAAAGAGTAGAAATATTTTCCGGTGGATCCCCTCTACCCAGACCCCATATGTAGACATAGAACAACAAGCTGTGTTCCCTCTCGTGCCGCACTCCTCCAACCACCCAAACCCACACAGAAGCCAAGGGAAATAATGAGAGGAAAGTTCCCCCCTAGTTTGGGGCGGAGTTCTCCTTCCCTCCTGTTGGGGGATGGGAGAAGGATGGACTGAAGACAGAGAGCTTCGGGGTCACCACTGTTCTGTAGAGCCTTGAAATGAAGGACATCAACTTCAGAAGTTCTTGTTGTCTGTGTAAAGTTCCCCGATAACGAGATCTGGGCTCTCCCGGCTTCTAGCTCTGTAACCCGCTATATCATTATCAGGAAACGCAACTCCGACACCCAAGAAGGGCTGAAGTTGTGTCCTTCATTTCCAGGATCTACTGACCACTCTGCACCCCGACATTTACTGCACTTCATCCATGTCTTTGGGGGCCTCTCATCTCCTTATCAACTGTTTCTTCCATGATGAAGATCAGCCATGGAGTATATCTGAGGTGTATATCAGGGGGTGCTTCTTCCCCACATGAGACCTGGGATGTCCAGCAACATTCATCTAGAAGACATTTCCCGCACTCAAGGCACTAATACACCTCCAGGGTTGTGTGGGACCCCTGTGTATGGGAAGACAGGACTTCAGTGAGGAACATTTCCCTCACTCAGGACAGGAAAGTGGCTTCTTCCCTGTGTGAGATCGCTGATGTCTGTAAAGATTGGACTTCGTTGAAAAACATTTCCCGCACTCAGGACAGGAATGCGGGCTTCTCCCCCGTGTGGCATCTCTGATGTGCAATAAGATGGGATTTCTGTGAAAAACATTTCCCGCACTCAGGACAGGAATATGGCTTCTCCCGTGTGTGAGATCTCTGGTGTGTGTAAAGATTGGACTTCCGTGAAAAACATTTCCGGCACTCGGGACAGGAATACGGCTTCTCCCCCGTGTGAGATCTCTGATGTGTGTAAAGAACGGACTTCTGTGAAAAACATTTCCCGCACTCAGGACAGGAATACGGCTTCTCCCCCGTGTGAGATCTCTGATGTGTGTAAAGATTGCACTTCCGTGAAAAACATTTCCCGCACTCAGGACAGGAATACGGCTTTTCCCCCGTGTGAGATGTCTGATGTATGTAAAGATCGGACTTCCGTGAAAAACATTTCCCACACTCAGGACAAGAATAGAGCTTCTCCCCCGTGTGAGATGTCTGATGTGTGTAAAGATTAGACTTCTGTGAAAAAATATTTCCCGCACTCAGGACAGGAATACGGCTTCTCCCCTGTGTGTGACATCTCTGATGTCTGTAAAGATTGGACTTTTGAGGAAAACATTTCCCACAGTCAGGACAGGAAAATGCTTCTCCCCCTGTGTGAGACATCTTTGATGTGTGTAAAGATGGGACTTTATTAGAAAAACATTTCCCGCACTCAGGACAGGAAAACAGCTTCTAAGTGTGAGATCTTTTATGCACATTAAGATGGTATTTATAATGGAAACCTTTCCCGCACTCATTACAGGAGAAGCTCTTCCCTGTTGGAAGGCCGGCCCAGTCCCGCACAGTCTGAGGTTCCTCAGGATACGAAGAATCCGATGGTCCATCTACACTGGGTGGTGCCGGATGGACATTGGAGGGAGCCGGGTTTTCTCCTGGACTATACTGTGTGATGTCCTCATCTTCTACTTTCCAGTCTGGAGACAAAGTGTGAGACAATCCTCGGAGGTTTTCCTCATCTCCCGGCCATGGACTAAAATACAAAGACAAAGAGGATTACTAGACAGGAGCTGATTGGTTCCCCCAAACCAGGACTCCGCCCACAACAGGCAGGATGGGAAACACAGCTCAGGAAAGTGACCAGGGTATTACAGGCTGATATCACCCAGTCCCCGCCCTACTCTGGACCAATCAGTGAGCAGTATGGGTGGAGGAATGGATTTAGTGTTCATGACCCACCTGTGCTGATCTCTGTAGGAGTGTCCTCCTCTATAAATGTCCCCGTTATTCCATCCTCCTCCATAGACTGCTGATCATCCCTCACATACGCCTCTTCTTCTTCTGCTTTCACCTCAAATTCTATATCGATTGGATCTCCACTCTAAATCAAGGAAATGAGAGAAAATATCATCTGTAAAATATAAGGTCACATAAAAAAAACTCCACACATTGTCTCCACAAGTCCATGTTCTAGATGCTCCATCCCACCCACCTTGTAATAGTGAGGATGGTGTGACCTTCCTGTGTGGAATCCCGGGAATACAGAGGACGGGGACATCTCTCTGGTGGGTTCCCATGACTGGATCCATCTGTAGGAAACACACACACTGACTGAATCCATTGTTTCTATGTGTTTATCAGATGATGGGGGATCTAGGTGGATCCTCCGTACTGCTCTCTCCTTTACAATAAAGTCTCCTCTTACCCGGTGATGTGAGGGGCGGCTGATTGTCCATCATGACGTCCTTGTAGAGATCCTTGTGTCCTTCTAAATACTCCCACTCCTCCATGGAGAAATAGACAGTGACACCCTGACACCTTATAGGAACCTGACACACACAATGATACAGTCACCATCCAGACACATCCCTTGTCTGTTACTGGAGAATGTCCCAGAATTCCCGGCACCGCTCACCTCTCCTGTCAGCAGCTCCATCATCTTCTTGGTGACTTCTAGAATCTTCTGCATGTTGTGTCTCTCAGGGTTTAGGGAGTCACATGGAGGCTCTGTGATGGTCATATGATCACCTGACTTCAGAAGAGGAACTCTCTATATTGTGGAACCAATAGGAATATCATGTTAGACTCCCAGAATCCTCCTCACCTCTCCGGTCAGGTCTGTGTTTTATTAATAGAGATAAGAGTGATGTCATGTGACCTCCCAGAATCCTCCTCACCTCTCCGGTCAGCAGGTAGATGATCTCCAGGGTGAGGTTTAGTATCTTCTCAGTCATGTGACTCCGGTCCTCCTCCATCCTCATTGGTGCCATCATGTGATCTATACAGGTCTCCTTGTAGACGGATAACTTTGGGAAATGAAAGTAAGAATGATTTGGATGGTATTGGTCACACAATAATAGGATGTGGATGTGAGGGGGGAATAGGAGGGTTGCTGGACAGTGAAGAACTACTCCCCCCATGGGAAGATATTTAGTTTGGACTGTTTAGTGTTTGATGCATATTTGAGGTCCCGGGACCCTCTTGTCCTGCCAGATCAGAAATCCCCTTTTCTCTGTTGGGTTTGTTTGGTCTCTGAACTGGTTTTGATGAGTTTTAGATCTGCAGACAAGGAATGATAAATATGATCCTTCCTATGACCTGTTTGCTCTGAGGCAGTGCTGTGAGGTCAATGTCAGCTCATCATGATGTCCAGGAAGGGGAACTTACTGACTTTTGGCCTAAGTTTGCTGGAAAATCAGGATAATTGGCAGAACTCCGGCTGCAAGGCTCCAATCTCTGGCAGCCTGCTGACTGACAGGAGTGATGTCACTGTCACTCTCTGCAGTAAAAGAAGAGCTTGGATGGGATAGCAGGAGGATGTTGCTGGTGGAGTAGAGAGCTGTGGGGGAGGAGCCTGTTCTCTTCCCTCCAATGACAGCCTAGTATGGGTAGAAGGAGGACAGGAGGGGGACAGGTTTGGTTACCAAGTATACTGTAGCATCCAGGACATTTTACAGAGTGGTGGTGGGTTCCTGGGGCTCTGAATTCCAGCACCTGGCACTGCCAGAGCCTGTGTCATGGGAAGGAATTGGAATGTCTCCAGAAGATGTTCAGCACTGACCCCTGACTACCTTTTAGTCGATAATACACCAACAATCCTCCTCTAAGAATAAGTTCCCACCAAGGGGTGAAGGACTGTCCTTCATTCCACTTGGTATCGTGGAATACATTATTTGACCAGTGAGATGGTAAGAAGGTGAAGGTTGTCTTCCTTTCCTGGTAGGAGTTCTGTAAGAAGGTCTGGAAAGTAAGTGCAGGTAAGAGGACAATCAGAGACCAAGAGCCCCCTCCCTACCTCAGAGTCCCCTGAGCTCTACAACCTTCTCTTTCCCTCAGAGCCCTGCTCCCCGCCAACCCTATCCTACCAGATTCCTTCAGCTACTCTCTACCCCCTCAAACCCTTGAGCTCCACTACCCCTTAGGGGACCTAAAGTCCCTCATCCTCAGTAACCCCTGAGAGACCCCTCAGCTCCTCTATTCCCTCAGACCCCTCAGTATTTCCCTCCCTCTGACACCAATGATGGAACATATTCTTCATGGCCGGCTGGGGAATGTTTCCTTCCTCCTGAGCAGCAATGTAAGGGGCTCTATGCTCCATACTCCTGACCCCGGCACTCCATCATTGTGTTGGCTGCATAGTGTAATGATTGCCCATTGGCTGCCTGTGTAGTGTCATCATTGCCCTTTGTAGGCCATGTATGGTCAGGATGGTCCTTTGTCTTGTCTATTTATTGTCAGTGCTGTTTGTTTAGAGGACCATATTACTAGAATTTATCTCCACAATGAGGAGAATGTTCCGGCCCCGGAAGTGGGGGAATGTTCTGCCCCTGAAGGGGTTCATCTGGGTTCCCACACTATATATGTGTGTATCATCATCTGCTGGAGATAAAAGACGTCACAGTGACTATGGAGGAAGAGGGACATGGACTATGGATGACTATGGAGGAAAGAGGACAGACATGACTATGATGAGGAAGAGGACGACATGACTATGGAGGAAGAGGGATGGAGGACGTGACTATGGAGGAAGAGGATGGACATGATGGGGGGGGATTTACTATGGTGTAAATAGAAAATAACATCTTATTGTAAATCCTCTGCTGCTGCTACTTCGACCACTGTCTCCTCGCTGCTTCGTATGGTACGGAACTTCTTGTCTTTATTGCAGATGACTTCCTGTCTTTTACCTGACATCACTTCCTGTCTGTGCCTGACATCACTTCCTGTCTGTACCTGACATCACTTCCTGCCTCTGTTCTACAATAACTTCCTTTCTGGTAGAAGTGAGATCACCACCTTGTGGAGTTCAGAGGAACTGCAGCCCCGAGAAACATTAAAATAACCGTTCCTGTGGTTTCCATGAAAGATCAAAAATATCTAAGAAAAACTGAGAAAAAATAAATCTAGCTCTTTTGCAACCAACTATTTTCCGAAAAAAAATTTTCTAAATTTTTCAAGTTACAGAAAATATAATAGACAAGTGTTCTGGTTATAAAATAAGTTATGAAATCTCCCCAACAAACAGGCGGATGAATAAACAACAGACATCCCGCAGGGAAGCAGGAAATGTGTGCAATAATGACTGGAGACGTCACATAGAACATTCCCAGCATTAAGTCCACCTTGTACAGGGGAAGCAATAATAGGAGACATATGGATCACACAGAGCATTCATCATACACACCACACATAGTGCACAACACATACAACATGGAACTACACTAGCACCAGAACATGGGAAAATAAAAGAGACAGCAGAAAGGAAGAAAAGAGGGTAACAGTAATGAGAGGAGAGAAGAGAAGAGAAGAGAGGAGGGGAGGGGAGGAGGTGGAGAGGAGAGGAGGAGGAGAGAGGGAAGGAGGAGGAGGAGAGGGAGGAGGAGGAGAGGGGGTAGGGGGGAGGGGAGGGGGGAGAGGAGAAGGGAGAGGGGAGGGGAGGAGAGAGGAGGCGAGAGGGTGAGGGCAGGGCCGGTGAGAGGAGAACGGAGAGAAGAGGAGAGAAGGGGGTGGGAAAAGGGGAGGAGAGGAGGAGGAGAGTAGAGGGGAGGTGTGGGAGGAGAAGAGAGGGAGTAGAGGGGAGGGGAGAGGGAAGTGGAGAGGAGAGGAGAGGGGAGGTGAAGGGAGGGGAGAGGAGAGGGGAGAGGGGAGGGGAGGGGAGAGGAGAGGCAGAGGAGAGGGGGAGGGGAGGGGAAGGGATGGGAGGGGAGGGGAGAGGTGAAGTGAGTCGGAGGAGGAGAGGGGGAGAGGGTGTGGTGAGGGGAGGGGAGAGGGGGGGGAGGGGAGAGGTGAGGGACTGGTGTGAGGAGGGATGTTCAACCAGAGGTGTGCCTGGAGGGGAGAGGTGAGGGAAGAGTCGGAGCGTGAGGGGAGGGCAGGGGAGAGTGAGATTCGAGAGAGGACGAGGGGAGATGGGGAGAGGGAAGGTCGGAGGAGGAGAGAGGGGAGTGGCAGGGGAGAGGATGAGGGGTAGTGGGGAGGGAAGAGGAGAGAAGAGAAGAGGGAAGCGGGTGGGGAGGAGAGGGGGAGGGAAGGAGAAGAGAGGAGAGCTAAATCAGGAAGTACTAGGGCACGGAGATGTATGGACTCCACGGATCCACACGTTTTTACATCACACATGTTGGTATTATGATGTAAAACACAGGTGAGTCTGTCGTTAATCAGGATCCAATCTCATTTGTTGTGAACATATTGAAGCGGAATAATTGATCTCTTCTAATATTCAGCAATAGTGATTCTCGCTGCTGCTAACAGCATAGAAGTAAGGACACTTAACCCCTCGCCTACCGGGCAGTTCTATCCCCTTCCTGACCAGGCCAATTTTCAGCATTTCAAGCAATTGTCACATTTTGAATGACAATTGTGCGGTCATGCCAACACTGTCCCCCATATTAAACTTCTACCATTTTTTTTCAAACGAATAGAGTTTTTCTTTTGATGGTATTTACTCACGCTGGGGGTTTTTATTTTTTGAGCTATAAACAAAAATTTTTGAAAAAATTTTGAAAAAACAAGTTTTTTTTTTTTTCTATTATAAATTTTTTGCAAACAGTTAATTTTTCTCTCTTCACTGATGTGTGTGCTTCTGAACTGCACTGATAGGCAGCACTGATGTGCAGCAATGATAGGCAGCACTGATGGACAGCACTGATGGGTCACTGATGAGGTGGCACAGATAGCAGCACTTATAGGCAGCACTGATGATGATGCACTGATAATGCAACAATGGTTGGGCACTGATAGGCAGCACTCATAGGCACTGAGGTGGCACTGGGTGCGGGGGTGGCACTGACTGACGAAACTGGCTGAGCACTGCTGTGGCACTGATGGGTGGCAATGCGTGGGCGGCAATGATGCGCAGGTGTTTTTGCTACAGGTGGGGGCACTGCTGGGCACTTGTGGGCAGAACTGCAGGCAAAGGTGACTGGCTACTGCTTGACACTGATCATCAGGTCACATGTATCATCAGTGCCCTGATGGATCGCTGCTGATCACCTCCTCTGACAATTGACTGGTTATCAGGGAACTAGAGAGGAGGTCTTGTGAGGAGCGGAGTGTGCGTGTTGGGTGGTACTTGGATATGTAGGTCAGTGATGTAGTTTGGGGCAGTATGGTGGACAGCTTTGTACGTCAGTGTATTAGGATTTTGAATTTGATCCGTTGCGCAATCAGAAGCCAGTGGAGGGATTGGCAGAGGGGGGTGGCGGAGATGGAGTGGTTGGAAAGGTGAATGAGTCTGGCAGCCGTAATCAGGATGGACTGAAGCGGGGATAGCCAGCGGCGAGGTCAGGCCCAGTGAGGAGGGAGTTGCAGTAGTCGAGTCGTGATATGACCTATGGGGGAGTGTGAGCTGTTTAGTGAATGTGTTTCTGGGTTAGGAACGTTGCACGTATACTTGGCAATGTTGCGGAGGTGGAGTCTGCATGAGTTTGTTAATGATTGGACTTGGGGCTGGAAGGATAAGGTTGGAGTCCAGAATGACACCAAGTACTCTGGGCCTGCGGGGCGGGGTTTGATATTGGCATTGTTGGATGTGATGGAGAAGTCAATGGGGGGTGGGGTCCAGGCTGGGGGGGG
Organism: Staurois parvus; assembly: GCA_951230385.1. Classification (NCBI taxonomy): domain Eukaryota; kingdom Metazoa; phylum Chordata; class Amphibia; order Anura; family Ranidae; genus Staurois; species Staurois parvus. The sequence continues at coordinate 8,735 of CATNWA010004808.1, forward strand.
GGAAGACAAGAAAACTCGGTTTTGGAGAGGTTCAGTTTAAGGAAGTGGAGCGACATCCAGTCTGAAAATTCGCTCAGTAGGTGTGTGATTCGGGCGGAGACTGAGGAGGTGAGGTGGGGGGGTTGAGAGATAGATTTGTGTGTCGTCGGCATAGAGGGTGGATTAGTTGAAGCCTATGAGAGTGTATGAGTTGGGCCAAGGGAGGAGGTGTAGATGGAGAAGGAGAAGGGGCCCGAGGACAGAGCCTTGAGGGACCTCCAACAGAGAGGGGGAGTGAGGGGGAGTGGTAGCATTTATATGGTAATCGCTGAAAGAGCGATGTGACAGGTAGGATGAGAGCCAGAGAGGAGAGCAGAATCTCTGAGGCCGAGGGAGTGTCAGTTTTTTGAGGAGGATGGAGGGGGGGGTGGTGGAGTTGTTTGTGTGGTGGGACTGTGTGGAAGGCCGCAGAGAGGTCAAGGAGTAGGAGCACTGAATAGTGAGCCATTAGCTTTGGCGGTTAGCAGGTCGTTGGAGAGTTTGAGTAAGGCAGGTTTCGGTTGGAGTGTAGGGGACGGAAGCCGGACTCTAAGGGGATCGAGGAGGTGGTATGTCGTTGAGGTGAGAGCTTAGGCGGGTGTAGACTAGGCGCTCGAGGAGAGTTTGGATGTAAATGGGAGCAGGGAGCTGGGTCTGAGGTTGTTCAGGTCATTGGGGTCCAGGGAGGGGCTTTTTAAGTATGGGGGTGATGTGTGCATGTTTCAGAGGGGAGGGGAAAGTGCCTGAGGAGAGGGAGAGATTAAAGATGTGGGTGAGGGAGCGTAGGATGGAGGGGGAGGGAGGTCGTAGCAGTTGTGAGGGGATAGGGTCGACGGGGGCAGGTGGTGAGGCGGGCCATCAGAGAGGATCTTGGAGACTTCCTTCGATGTTAGTAAGGTCAAAGGTGTGGAAGTGGCAAGGGGGGGGGGCTTCAGTATGAGGAATGCAGGGTGGGGTGGAAGTGGAGGTCAGAGCAGTGGGTGGGGTGGGGCCATGGGAGAGGGGTGATGAAGGGGGTAGCTGAGTGAGGGGGAACGGCGGTTGGAGGGAGTTTTGAGCAGTGATGAAGTCCCTGCAGGTTATGTCGAGGGAGAGGGGGGATGAGGGGGTAGCTGTGTGTGAGGAGGGGACGGGTTGAGAGGGATGTGTGGGAGTTGTGGTGATGTCCTTGCGAATTGTGTCAATCTTCTTTTTGAAGTGATTGGCAATCTCAAGGGCGGTGAGTGAGGTGCTGGGGAGGCGGTGGGGGTGGTGAGAGTAGAGTGTTGAAGGTGGGAGAAGAGTCAGCGAAGATAATGAGCAAAAAACCTTAGAGTTAGCTTAGAGGGGAATCCCAAACCTGCACACTATCGGAGAGTAAGGGAACAACGCCACTATTAGGTTTTAAGGTGGACATAGAAAAATGCAAGACAGCGATGGGGAGACCCACACATCCCCCCATAGGTGGAGATCGAGAATCCAGGACCAAAAAAAAATTCCCGAGATGACCCTCAAAGAAAAACAATTTAAAAAAGTGAGGAAAAAAAAAGGAAGAAAATAGGGGAGAGGACCAAAGACACCGAGCCCAGAAAATGGCATATCGTCATTCAAGTGGTAAAACAATGATATGCAGCATAAAACAGTTGTAAAACACCAAATAACCCAGACACAAGGTCAAAGGACTGGAAGAGTCATCCACCAAAGCATAGCAGTGTGGGGACAGTCTCTCAATTTGGAAGAGCACATAGACGCTTCCCCGGCACCATGGGGTCTGTAAAAAGACATGTTATAAGAAAGGTTCCTAACCCCAGAGGAAATAGAATACCTGACATACAGTTGCAAGAAAAAGTATGTGTGAACCCCTTGGGATTATGTGTGGAGTTTTGCGATGAATTGGGAATAAAATGTGCTCTGAACGTCATCTAAGTCACAACAATAGAAGAACACAGTCTGCTGAACATAACTACTACACTCAAAACATTAGACGTTGTCATGGTTTAAATTGCACATAACATGGTAAACATTCACAGTGCAGGGAGGAAAAAGTATGTGAACCTTTGGACTTAATAACTGGTTGACCCTCCTTTGGGCAGCAATAACATCAACTAAACGTTTCCTGTAGTTTGCAGATCAGACCTGCACAAAGATCTGGAGTAATTTTGGACCACCAACTCCTCTTCACAAAAAACTGTTTCAGTGTAGCAATATCTTGGGATGTCTGGTGTGAATCCGCTCTACTTAAGGTCATGCCCACAGCATTTCAATCGGGTTGAGGTCAGGACTCTGACTGGGGCCACTCCAGAAGGCGTATTCTGTGCTGTTGCAGCCAATGTTTTGTTGAATTACTTGTATGTTTGGGTCATTGTCCTGTTGCATCACCCATCCTCTGCGGAGCTTCAGTTGGCAGACAGATGTGGACACGTACATTTTCTGCAAAATGTCTTGATAAACTCTCCTGGAATTCATTTTTTCCCATCAATGACAACAATCCGTTCCAGGCCCTGAGGCAGCAATAGCAGCCCCAAACCATGATGCTCCCTTCCCTCCGCCATGTTTTCACAGTGGGGATGAGGTTTTGATGTTGGTGTGCTGTGCCTTTTTTTTCTCTACACATAGTGTTGTGTGTTCTTCCCCAAACACCTCAATCTTGGTTTTTCATCTGTCCACAGATATATTTTGCCCTTGTAGTGCTGTGGAGACATCCAGGTGCTCTCTTTACAAACTTCAAACGTGCTGCATCTTCGCTTTTTGGCCAGCAATGGCTTCCTTCCGTGGTGTCCTCCCACTGTACGTGCCATTCTTGTTTAATGTTTTCCTTATTGTAGATGTGCAACAAAAATGTTAGCATGTGCCAGAGATTTCTGTAGGTCTTTAGCTGACACTCTGGGACTTCTTCTTTTTACCTCATGCAGCATTGTGCGCTTCTGCTGTTGCAGTCATTTTTACAGGAGGACCACTCTCCTAGGGAGAGTAGCAACAGTGCGTAAATCTTTCTTTTCCTTCTTCCATTTGTAGACAGTCTGTCTTACCGTGCGACACAGGATGAACATCAAGGCATTTTGGAGATACTTTTGTAACCTTTTCCAGCTTCATGCAATTGTCAAACAATTCTTGATGTAGGTCTTCTGAGAGCTCTTTTCTGTGAGGCAATGGGTTCACATCAGAGGTACACGTGCTTCTTGAAACGCAGTAAACCAAAAACAGGTGTGTGTTGTTTTTTAGGGTCAGGATCAGCTGTCAGCAGACACATCCAATATCATCACACTGATTGGGAGTTCCAGGTTGGCTCACTCCCAGGCCTCCTAATTAGCTCTGGGAGAACGTCATTAAGATTAAGCTAGGGCCTCCCAGTACTTTTTCCTAACAGCACTGTGAATGTTTCAATTGTTATGTTGCAATTAAATCCATAGCAACATCAAATGTATTGTGTAGTATTATGTTTCCAGCAGACTGATGTAGTTCTTCTATTGTTGGGACTTGGATGGACGTTCAGAGCACATTTTAATTGCCCAAATTCAATGCATAAAACTCCCACATAATCCCAAGGGGTTCACATACTTTTTTCTAGACAACTAGTATATGCGAAATTTAGCCCAATAAACAGGTAAAAAGGCAATACAATTTAAAAACACTAATATTTGCAATAACAATTCAATGAAGAACACAGGGGCGTGAGGCCAATGTCCCATAACAAGACCATGTAGAGGTCCCCCGCCCGATAGAAATCAAACTAGTAGCCAGCAGTGGTCCTCAAGGGACCTAACGTGGAGTAAGCAGGTTTCTTCTTCCCTTTAAAAGGGGGAACCCCCAGAGGTTTAAAAAGGGGGGGGGAGGGGGCCCTCAACCCCGGGCTGGTTCTGGGGGAGGGGCCCAAGGTAAATAAAACCCCGATTCAACCCAATTTTTTCTCCTTCAGAAATGTAAAAAGGCGTAGGGTTTGCCCCTTGTAAGTTAAAATTTTAAGCAAAAAAGGATATTTCCATTGATAACGAATTTCCCCTTTTAATTTTAAAAATTTAAAGGCCAAAAAGGTTTAAATTCCTCCTTTCAGGGTTTGTACCTTTAGAAATATCGCAAAGACTTGAATCCCTTTTTCCCCTTTGGGTTTCCCCCTCTGGATTTTCCCTGGGTATCGCATCCCCCCGCCTCCTTAAATTTAAAAAAAAAAGGGGGGGTTTTAAAGATTTTGTCTTGAGGAGGTCCATCCAAATTTTACAGGGCCCGAGGGTCTATGGAAAACGATCTATTTCCCTTTTTGTGGTGTGACCCTCCGCTTCCCCAAAAATTGTGTTTTTAAACCCAAATTAAAAAAATTAAATAAATGAACCCCAAAATAGCTGTACAAATTTAAAACAAAATACCAGTGACAAGGGGAATATTTAAAACCCTATAAAAAAGCTGCGCTACATTCAAAACAAAGTGAATGTGGAATCCAAAAAAAACAAAAACCAATATGGACAATTTAAAATGGAAATAGATAAAAGTGCTTGATAATAACAAAAATCGTCCCCAAATTTTTAAAACCCAAAAGGTGAAAAAAACAAACACTTAAAAAACTATACGCAGGGGCCCTAAATTACCCCATACATATTTGTTTTCATCACCGTGCCCAAAAGTGAAGTGAAATAAAAATTTTTCTTTTTAAGCGCAAAAAAAAAATCCATAATTTGATGTTTAAAAGGTGAAAAAATGTAAAAGGGTTTCCAATAAAATTTTTAAAGTGACCCCAAACCCCGGGGGGGGGGACCCAAAACGTGCAGGTATCTGAGTGTAATAGAAATTGTGAATTCCCCAAACCCCCCTTCTGGATTAGCCTCTCACCTCATTTACTTCGACCCTTGCGGAACAAAGAGCAATAATGGGTCCCTCTCACAGATCCTCCAGGCACCACAGCACTCCAGAAACGCTTTTCAGAATTCAATATTCCCACTTAAACTCTTCTCCCAGGTATAGATGAAATATCAATCTCTCAGAAAAAAAGAGGAATCCTCCCATAGTGTAGTAATATTTATTATACCATAGGAACATAGGAACATAAAACTTGTTGGTAAAAAAATTCCACTTACATAGCAGCCAGTCCACACCAGGTGTGGACTGGCTGCTATGTAAGTGGAATTTTTACCAACAAGTTTTATGTTCCTATGTTCCTATGGTATAATAAATATACTACACTATGGGAGGATTCCTCTTTTTGTTCTGAGAGATTGATATTTCATCTATACCTGGAGAAGAGTTTAAGTGGGAATATTGAATTCTGAAAAGCGTTTCTGGAGTGCTGTGGTGCCTGGAGGATCTGTGAGAGGGATCCATTATTGCTCTTTGATCCGCAAGGGTCGAAGTGATGAGGTGAGAGGCTAATCCAGAAGGTGGTTGGATTCACAAGTTCTATCTACACTCAGATACCTGCACGATTGTGTCACCTTGGTCACTTTATAATATTATTGGAAACACCGTTTACATTTTTTCACCTTTAACATCTATATATTGGACTTTTTTTTTTGCGCTTAATAAGTAAAATATTATTTCACTTCACATTTGCACGTGTGATGTAACTATTTTGTATGTGTAATTTATGCACATGCGTATAGATTTAAGTGTTTGTTTTTTCATCCTTTGGGTTGTTTGATTTGACGATTTTTGTTATTATCAAGCACTTATATATCTATTTCCATATTATTGTCACTATATTGGATTTGTGTCATTGGATTCCACATTCACTTTGATTTGAATGTAGCGCAGCATTTATATGGTTTATGATCTATTTCCGTTGTCACGATCCGGGGTCAGGATCAAAGACCAGAGCTCTATGGATACGATCTATTTCCATTGTCATGATCAGGGGTCAGGCTCAAAGACCGGCAGTGTAAGGCTTACCTGAAACCAGCAGGATAGGTACACAGGCAGGTCCCCCTGGGAATGACGCAGGCTCACCTGAGGTGCGGGGGGTCCTAAGTACTAACTGGTATCACCAGAGCTCCTAATGGTGGAGATGGATTTTGCTTTGGTGTTAGTACCAGGTCGCAGTTCTCAGGATCACCCCACCAGGAAGTGAGCAAGCCAGGAACCAGTAGCAGATATGCAGGTAGGGATCTACCAGAAGCATGAGATCTGGACTTCAGCATAGTAAAACTTGAGGTCAACCATCAAGAAATGTAGCTACTCACCCAATTGTCAAGTTCCAAGTGACGGCAACCATTTTCCCATTGCTCAAAATGTAAAGGCCAAATCAAATACATACCAAGACTTTAGTATTCTTGGGGCCATTTTCCCGGAAATCCAAAAACCCAGCCAGATC
>CATNWA010004809.1:0-13744 GCA_951230385.1 Staurois parvus
AAAAAAAGTGTCCCAAAATGATTATTGGGGAAAAATGCGGATACGGGGCTCAGTAGGATGGAATACGGGGCCTGACTGGAGGAAATAAACCACTAAGGTTTAAAAAAACCCCCAAAGATAAAAAGGGGAAAGACCTAATTGATAGATTGACAATATTTAAAACCCAGGCACTTTTTCAAAATAAAAAAAACCAACAGGGAAGAACAACCCCACTCCCCCCTCACCATAGAGAACCCCAGCCCGGGAGAGGGGGGGGCTTTACGGTTGGGATACGGGGGACTTGGGGGATGAGGGGAAAAATTTCCCGGATAAGAGAAAATGTTATGATCAAACTGAGGGAAATCTTCCAGAGATACTGCTCCCACCAAAAAAACCCATTTATGCCAAAAAAACAAAACTTTGGAAAGAGATGGGGGCCATAGAAAACCCTCCATACGAAATACTATAGCAAAAAAACCCGGCCTCTCAGACACAATCGTGGTTAGAAGGAAAGAAACAATGCAAACTCGCATAATAAGCCCAACGGGCATGTGTTGGCATGTCAGCCCAAACATCGGGGGACGGGGGCCTTTAAACCCCTACCAGATTCCATAAGGAGTGTGCCCTTAACCCCTGTATACTAACGCCCTCTCCCAACCATTTCTTTATGTGAGGACGGGAAGAACTTTAAACCCCCTAACCCAAGGGAAAAAAACCCCCCCAAAAAGGTTTAACTTATACCCCGGGTAATTATACCGCTATCCCAACTACGAGGGAGGAAAGGTTCCTGGGAACTTCCCAAAAAGGATTCTTTGCTGTTTATAGTAAAACCCCGGGCCAGATCAAACCCCAAAACCCGGGTCATTTTCATTGGGGGATATTTTTCTGGGATCGTGGTGATCAAAGTTTAGGATCCAAACGATGGGGAAAATGGAGAGGGGAATGTCCCCTTGCAAAATGCCATAATGCCTTTGCAAAATCCTCTCAACCCCATTACTTAAGGGGGCGCCCAACCCCCCCCCTTTGAAACCCAAAACACAAACGAAGTGCCCCACAAGGGATTTTGGGCCCCCCAAAGTCTATTTAGATTTTATAGGAGCCCCCAAGGGGGGTACCCAATGAATTAAAGGCCAGAGACCAGGTGGCCGCGGGATTAGAATCCCATTCCCCCTTCATCACTGAGAACAAGAATGTAGTTTGGATAACTACATCTACAAATAATAAAAACAACGGTTTGTAAACTAAAACACAAAGATGCCCAAAAGGGGGATAAAAGCATTGGAGGCTACTTCTAACAGGGTCTTTCAAAATTGAAAGACACTAAATTTTATTACTGAAAAAAGGGGGGGGTCCTGAAAAAATTTTTACCAAAGACCATGACCTGCTGAAACGTATATCCCCAATAACACGGGCCCCCAAAGGGGAAGGTACACTGCCATCAAGGGGTTGGAAGACCTTCAAAAAAACTTAAAGGGAAAACTCTGGTTTTACACATCCCTGGGATCAGTGGTTTGGATTTCGGAAAACCCCGGAACCCGGGGGTTTCCGGGAACCTTCTTCCCCTTACCCGCCGGGCAATGGGAAAGGCCCGTCCAAAATCCCCTCTTCCCCCATAACCAAGTTACCCCCTGTAAAAAAATCCAAAACCCCTTACAGACCATGGCCCCGATCACAAATTTAAAAAACTTATAAAAAAAAAAAAAAGGAAAGCTACAACTTTTCCCCCCCCCCAACAACCAAAATTTTAAAGCGGAAAGACGTGCCTGAAAGGGGGCCCTTTTCCAAAGGGCGTAACAAGACTCTAGGGATTGGGTTAGGCCCCTCAGGGGGTGTATATCGTCTTAAAAAGATTCCAAGGGGGGGGCCCCCAGGCCGTTAGGACATCAAAGACATAAAGGGGCAGTCAGGAAAAAAATAACCCTTTTTTAAGGGGGGGTTGTATGAATTTTATAAAATCCCCCCGTTTTAAATTTGAAAGAAACAGTAAAATGAAAAATTTTATTTTCTTGCTACTTTCCCGTTTCTTGCTCTTTAAATTCCCTTTCTCTCTTTAAATAAAAAATCAGATATAGGATAAAAAGAACAATGAGATAAATTAAGATGGCGCCCTTTATCCCCGGGGTCTCCCCCCCTAAGGGGACTCATTTGGAGAAGGGGTATCTTTTAATTTTAAAAAAACCCCCCAAAAAAAGGGAATGAATTCCCCCTTTTTGGGGGAAAAAGATTGGGAAAATAATTTAATAAAACAAATTTTTGGAAATTGGGAAACTGCGAAGTTCAAATGTCTTACTTCCACGGCACATATTCTCATATTAAATTTGGCTCACTGTAGGGCACGGTTTAAAAGGTCGTAAATGGGCCGAGTCCAAAACCTCCTAGGGCCCTTTTTTTTCATTTAATATGGATTGGGCCCCCCATTCAGGGCTATTTGGGTTCAGGTGGTCCGGTTCATCCAAGATAAAAAAATGGGCTGTCAAAAAAAAAAAAAGGGCCAAAATACTGGGGGTGAACCCCCCATTGACAACAATATATACAGTGGGGATTCGAAAGTTTGGGCACCCCAGCTAAAAATTTGTATTAATGTGCATAAAGAAGCCAAGGAAAGATGGAAAAATCTCCAAAAGGCATCAAAATTACAGATTAGACATTCTTATAAATATGTCAACAAAAGTTAGATTTTTATTTCCATCATTTACACTTTCAAAATAACAGAAAACAAAAAAAATGGCGTCTGCAAAAAGTTTGGGCACCCTGCAGAATTTATAGCATGCACTGCCCTCTTTGCCAAGCTGAGACCTGCCAGTGTCATGGAATTGTTCTCAATCATCGTCTGGGAAGACCAGGTGATGTCAATCTCAAAGGTTTTAAAATGCCCAGACTCATCTGACCTTTGCCCCAACAATCAGCACCATGGGTTCTTCTAAGCAGTTGTCTAGAAAACTGAAACTGAAAATAGTTGACGCTCACAAAGCTGGAGAAGGCTATAAGAAGATAGCAAAGCGTTTTCAGATGTCAATATCCTCTGTTCGGAATGTAATTAAGAAATGGCAGTCATCAGGAACAGTGGAAGTTAAAGCAAGATCTGGAAGACCAAGAAAAATAGACAGAACAGCTCGCAGGATTGTGAGAAAAAATAATTCAAAACCCACGTTTGACTGCACGATCCCTCCAGAAAGATCTGGCAGACACTGGAGTTGTGGTACACTATTCCACTATAAAGAGATACTTGTACAAATATGGTCTTCATGGAAGAGTCATCAGAAGAAAACCTCTTCTACGTCTTCACCACAAAAATCATCGTTTGAACTTTGCAAATGAACATATAGACAAGCCTGATGCATTTTGGAAACAAGTTCTGTGGACCGATGAGGTTAAAATTGAACTTTTTGGCCAGAATGAGCAAAGGTTACATTTGGAGAAGGGGCACAGAATTTAATGAAAAGAACCTCTGTCCAACTTGGGGTTGGATCAATCATGCTTTGGGGGTTGTGTTGCAGCCAGTGGCACAGGGAACATCTCACGAGTAGAAGGTAAAATGGATTCAATAAAATTTCAGCAAATTTTGGATGGTAACTTGATGCCATCTGTGAAAAAGCTGAAAGTTAAAGAGAGCATGGCTTCTACAAATGGATAATAATCCTAAACACACCTCGAAATCCACAGGGGATTACATCAAGAGGCGTAAACTGAAGGTTTTGCCATGGCCTTCACAATCTCCTGACCTCAACATAATTGAAAATCTATGGATAGACCTTAAAAGAGCAGTGCGTGACAGACAGCCCAGAAATCTCAAAGAACTGGAAGACTTTTGTAAGGAAGAATGGGCAAAGATACCTCAAACAAGAATTGAAAGACTCTTGGCTGGCTACAAAAAGCGTTTGGCAAGTATCATAGCTTGTAAAGGGGGCAGTACAAGATATTAACTCTGCAGGGTGCCCAAACTTTTGCAGATGCCATTTTTTTGTTTTCTGTTATTTTGAAAGTGTAAATGATGGGAAATAAAATCTAACTTTTGTTGACATATTATAAGAATGTCTAATCTGTAATTTGAAGCCTTTTTGGAGATTTTTTCCATATTTCCTTGGCTTCTTTATGCACATTAATTTCAAATTTTTAGCTGGGGTGCCCAAACTTTCGATCCCCCACTGTACTTATTGGGATTTTTTAACCAAAAACATGTAGCAGAATACATTTTGGCCTAAATTTGACAAAATTTTCATTTTTTAAAATATTTTTTATGACCCAAAATGAGAGTTTAAAAAAAAATTGTTATCAAAACTTTTTTGTTTATAGCGCCAAAAATAAAAAGCGCACGTGTGATCAAATACCACCAAAAGAAAGCTCTATTTGTGTGAAAAGAAGGACATAAATTTCATTTATTTATTGTATTGCATGACCACGCAATTGTCTGTTAAACTAGTGCAGTGCTGTCTAGCAAAAAAAATGAAGTAAATTGCAGTATCTATACCATAGCTTGTAGATGCTATAAAGTTCACATAAAGCAATCAATCTACACTTATTGGGATTTTTTTTTTACCAAAAACATGTAGCAGAATACATTTTGGCCTAAATGTATAACTAACTTTGAGTTTACTATATTTTTTTTTATAGCTGAAAATAGAAAATATAATTTTTCTTAAATTTTTGGTCTTTTTTTGTTTATAGCGTGAAAAATAAAAAGCGCACAGGTGTCAAGGTCCTACCTTTTCCAGAGACTGTGCGGCTTCATGTACTGGCGTCCATCTTGGGTTTCTGCAGAGCATGGTGGGAGTCTTTTATGCCTTTAGGTCTCTGAGGTCCATCCCCCAGAGGGGTGTGGCTGTGTACATATAAGCCTGTGATCCGCACATGCTCTTTGCACTTGTGTCTTGTATCTTGGTGTTGCTACAGCTCTGTGTATTCTCTCGTGACTCTTCTGGTATCTGACTCGGCTTGTGACTAGACCCTTCTCTGTGTTTTCCTTTGATCTGACCTTCCATTGCTGAACCCGGCCCGTGACCTGTGATTCTTGTCTACTGTTCTGTACCATTTTGTCCCGTTGTTGTCAACCCGGCCTGCCTGACTACGCTATTGTCATTTCCTACCAGCTACACGCCATTGGCGGGGGCCATTACCACAACCGGGGGTGTTTCGGGGGTCGCGACCTGGTTCCTGGCCCCACCATCAGGGGCCCTGGTGAAGGGCAGCCTGGGACTTAGACTCCGCGCCCTGAGGGACTTCGGTCTGTTGGTGGTGGTTGTCGACAGTCAGTGCGTTACCCTGCCACTAGACCTACCTGTCCATTTCACAGCCTTGCCCTGACAACAGGTGATCAAATACCACCGAAAGAAAGCTCTATTTGTGTGAACAAAGGACGTAAATTTTGTTTGGGTACAGCATTGCATGACTGCGCAATTATCAGTTAAATTAGTGCAGCGCCGAGTAGCAAAAAGAGGCCTGGTCATTAAGGGGGGTAAATCCTCAGGAGGGCAAGTGGTTAATTAGTAGAAAGATGTGTGTACAGGTATTACATGTTATCGGGTATAATTTAACATTTAAGATTGTGAATGTCAGTTTCATGCATGCCTTACTTGAGAAAGGCCTGTGAATGGTTTGAAACGTGTATACAGGTGAAACTCAAAAAATTAGAATATCATGCAAAAGTTCATTTATTTCAGTAATGCAACTTAAAAGGTGAAATAATATATGAGACAGACTCATTACTTGCAAAGCAAGATAGTTCAAGCCGTGATTTGTAATAATTGTGGTGATTATGGCTTACAGCTCATGAAAACCCCAAATCCACAATCTCAGAAAATTAGAATATTGTGAAAATGTGCAATATTCTAGGCTCAAAGTGTCCCACTCTAATCAGCTAATTAAGCCATAACACCTGCAAAGGGTTCCTGAGCCTTTAAATGGTCTCTCAGTCTGGTTCAGTAAGAATCACACTCATGGGAAAGACTGCAGACCTGACAGTTGTGCAGAAAACCATCATTGACACCCTCCATAAGGAGGGAAAGCCTCAAAAGGTAATTGCAAAAGAAGTTGGATGTTCCCAAAGTGCTGTATCAAAGCACATTAATAGAAAGTTATCTGGAAGGGAAAAGTGTGGAAGAAAAAGGTGCACAAGCAGCAGGGATGACCGCAGCCTGGAGAGGATTGCCAGGAAAAGGCCATTCAAAAGTGTTGGACTTTCACAAGGAGTGGACTGAGGCTGGAGTCAGTGCATCAAGAGCCACCACACACAGACGGATCCTGGACATGGGCTTCAAATGTCGTATTCCTCTTGTCAAGACACCCCTGAACAACAATGTCAGAAGCGTCTTACCTGGGCTAAAGAAAAACAGACCTGGTCTGTTGCTCAGTGGTCCAAAGTCCTCTTTTCTGAGGAGAGCAACTTTTGCATTTCATTTGGAAACCAAGGACCCAGAGTATGGAGGAAGAATGGAGAGGAAACACACTGCAAGATGCTTGAAGTCCAGTGTGAAGTTTCCACAGTCCTGTGTTGATTTGGGGAGTCATGTCATCTGCTGGTGTTGGTCCACTGTGCTTCATTAAGTCCAGGGTCAACGCAGCCGTCTACCAGGAGATTTTGGAGCACTTCATGCTTCCTTCCGCAGACGAGCTTTATGGGGATGCTGACTTCATTTTCCAGCAGGAATTGGCACCTGCCCACACTGCCAAAAGCACCAAAACCTGGTTCAATGACCGTGGGATTACTGTGCTTGATTGGCCAACAAGCTCACCTGACCTGAACCCCATAGAGAATCTATGGGGCATTGCCAAGAGAAAGATGAGTGACATGAGACTGAACAATGCAGAAGAGCTGAAGGCTGCTATTGAAGCATCCTGGTCTTCCATAACACCTCAGCAGTGCCACAGGCTGATAGCTTCCATGCCACGCCGCATTGAGGCAGTAATTGCTGCAAAAGGGGCCCAAACCAAGTACTGAGCACATATGCAAGCTTATACTTTTCAGAGGTCTGATATTATTCTATGTACAATCCTTGTTTTATTGATTGCATGTAATATTCTAATTTTCTGAGATTGTGGATTTGGGGTTTTCATGAGCTGTAAGCCATAATCATCACAATTATGACAAATCACAGCTCGAACTATCTTGCTTTGCATGTAATGAGTCTATCTCATATATTCGTTTCACCTTTTTAAGTTGCATTACTGAAATAAATGAACTTTTGCACGATATTCTAATTTTTCGAGTTTCACCTGTATAGTGCATATGCAGGTTTTGTGGACTTTGCATGAAGTTAAAAAAAAAATCACTTGAGGTGCTGCAGAACTACTATCATAGACAAATATACCATTTTGCTTATGTTTATAGAGTGCAACTATAACATTACAGTAACTAAAGAATGATTTGTAAAGGGCATTAACACATTCAACGTACCCATACGTATGTTGTCACGAAACCCCTATTCTTGGTGTCTATTATTTCATAGAAAAAGATCATAAAGATCTACTCTAGTTATTTGAAATACCCATCATGCATTGTGCTTTTTCTTTTGTATTTGCATGAAATATTACCCCTTGCTTTTACTTGAAAAGTTATATGCAGTATAGACTGTAATTGTACAGTGGCCATTTTCCTGTAGTTCTGTACTTTGCTAATTAATTACATGTTTGTACAGCATGAAATTGCACAGTAGCGATTTTCTTATTCCTGTGATATATTTTGTTGATGAGGATCATAGCAGCCATTTTCCTGTAGTAACTGATGCTGGCCTGTGCTCTACTTATATAAACAACTTTCATGGATGGGCAGGTTTTGAAAAAGGGGTCCACGCCCTGAAATGCATAACCGTGGCCATTTAATCACATATGAATTCATCATGGCCATCTTGTGGGCCTGCAACACTTCCCTGCGGTCCACAATGGCTCTCATCCATGTGATATATACACACAGGCTGCTGCTGGCTCTTCCTGGTGAACTTCCTGGTTTCAAGCACAAACATCACATCCACCTGGAGGGGCTTGCTCACCATTGACCACCTGGAAGGTCACCATCTGCTGGAGACTTATTGATACACCTTTTAATAGCTTTCAAATGTAAGTGCATATTTATTGCTTTTCATTTCATAAAAATATAGTCTAATAAATGCTACACTTTGTGGCGTTTTTCTCTCCTCCCTTTTTTTTCATTTATGCAACCATAAAATGAAACATAGATGGTACTTATCAAATGCATATAATTTGTTTTGTTATATCTCTAGACACTAATATCAATGGTGCATGATTGAGCATTCTTAAATGGTTATGAGAAAACATTCTTAAATATCAGAAAAATACAGATTTTTTTTTTTAACCACCCCTGTCTGGCCGTTGTATATAAACGGCCAGACGGTGGCAGTGCAGGGTTGGGTGGCTGTTTATAAACGGCCTCCCCGCCCCCTGCTTGTGCGTGCTCCCTGGGAGTGCACAGCACCGCGATCCAGTGCCCTCTGTGCGAGGTCCCGATCATGTAATCACTGATTGGCCAATCAATGATCAAATGCAGAGTAGTAAGCAAGATGTCACTTCTGATATCATTGCTTACTACGTGTGAAATCTGTGAATGATCAGAGGTCACATGGTACAAGGCTATTCACAACAGCCTTGTACCATGTGGCAACCTGTGACCAATCGCAGTTGTACTCAATGGCTGCAATAATGCAGCTAGAGAGAAGGAGAAATGATTGCTTTTACAGCCTTTATGGGTGTAAAAGCAATCAGTGTAAAAAAAAAAAATAATCACCCCCCCACAAGTAGTACAGTGTCACCATTGTGACACTGTACTGCTAGGGTGACAGTATGTAAAAAAAAAAACCCCAAAAAACAATATAAAATAAAAATGTAAAAAAAAAGTTTCAAAATTATAATTTGTGGTTATAAACTAATTTGGGTCATTTTACTAAAAAGATAGCGGAATGAATTTTGGCCAAGATTTATGATGAAATATTATTTATTTTCAAAAATTTTATAAGAAAAACACCTTTTTTCAAAATGTTTGGACTTTTTCATTTACATAGCAAAGAAAATAAAAATCCCAGTGGTGAATAAACACCACAAAAATAAAGCTTTATCGGTCTCCAAACAAATTCATATGGGTACAGTGTTGCATGACCGTGCAATTGTCATTCAAAGTGTGACAGCACTGAAAGCTGAAAATTGGCCTGGACAGGAAGGGGGTAAAAGTGTCCGGACTTTAAATTATTATTACTATTATACAGGATTTATATATTGCCAACAGTTTGCTCAGTGCTTTACAATATAACGGGAGACAATAAACCAACAATACAGTTCAATACAAGAGGGATAGGAGGGCTCTGCTCCTTGGAGCTTACAATCTAGGTTAATATTAGGATCAAACCTCTCCTCCCTTTAATGTTGTTTTACAGTTAGGATCTATGGTAGTCACATAATGTGTATTGATTTAATTAAACAATGAATACAGACCAAGGTAGGGAGTATTGTAGTCTTTTTTTCCCGTTTGTATTTTTGTATGTGGGGAAAGGAAGAAATTAATGAATACTGCAAATGAACAAGAATCTGAACTATGCTGTCAGCAGTTTTCTTTCTCACTTCTAAAAAATTGATTATATGAACCTGACTTTATCAATTGCACCAAGATATTGGTGGTGGTTGGATAGTTGAAATAAAATTATTTAATATAGTTTCAGTTTTACTCAAATCTATGACAGAAATACCACAGAAAGTTAGGCAGAATTCCAGCCATGTTGTCAATGCATTCGACTTTATTCAAAAGCATGGGGTTCTTGCGTGCAAAGGTGGCAATCTACCTATAGGGTGGTGTAGTGATCACTGTTTAGCAATCCTAAAAGCAATGCCAACATAGTGTTTTTTCCAGTGGTAAGTGGAACTATGCTCTGTTAGTCCACACATGAAGGTTTAGCATTCTTTATTCCTGCAGTAACTAGAGTGCAGATACAATGGGTTAAAGTTCCTTTTTAAGTATAACTATGTCTGCTCATTACAGAACAAGAACTACAAAAATTATAAATGGACTACAAGGTCTAAACAAATCAAAATAATTTTCATAAAGAACAGAGATTAGAAAAACACCAAACTTCCTTTTGACATGTATAATTGAACATAAACATAGATCACAAAGCTATTAAACATCACTGACATTTTTCCCACGACTGGAAGTTTACAATGCAGACCTTCATAATTCTGTGAAATGGGAAAATCTTACATAATGGCATAATTGGCCCTAAAATACAAATTCAAACTTTTTGCATTGCACAAAGTACAAAACCCATAACCTGTGAAAAGATATGTATAATTTATTACCACATTTTACAAGTCCTTACCCTGATACAGCTCAGGCCTTTGCATAAGGCTCAGTGAGATGATTTTCTGGACCTCCTTAGACATCAGAAAAAGCAGCAGAATGAATGCAAATGGCCAAGTTATGTCTAAATAATGACAGTCGGTCCTTCATATACATAGGTTTGTTATTTTACCGCATTCAAATACAAATAATATCTTACAGTTAGTCTTTGTATATTAAAAAAAAAACAGATCTTCAACCTTTATGTGAAACTAATCATAGTTTTAAAAGTTACATCTGGAATATTATGTGTTGCTTCTAAAGACTTAACAAAACAAGACTGAAAATCTTCGTAGCATACCATCACAGTTCAGAGGCTAAGGCTATTTATGAACTATACTTTATGCAGAAGCAGAGTGCAGTCCTCGCTTTCCAGAAAAATGAGTGAAGTGGTTGGCTCATCTTGAGTCTGGCTATTTTTCAGGTAGTGGCTCACAATTTTACAGTCTCGGTTGTATTGGTATGGTATGTTCTCATAAGGCTTCAGGTCCAAGTCCAGGATGGAAAACTGAATACAGGAAACTTGTTCTTGAGGCCTTTACCACAGGTCTTGACTCAAATCTAAAACAAAGAATTACATTGTCAAGCACTTAGGATAGTAATTTGTTGACATAAAATCTGTAACACATCAATGGTAACTTTTCTTTTTCTTTATTATTCATAACTTAAAAGAGCTATTTTTAAATTCAATCTAGTTATATAGTAAGCATGAATAAAGACATTAGTCCATACAGGGGAAATCCTTGTGTGGCGAGCACAGATGGAGCGGCTCCACCTGCACTCCAAGCCTCATTGTGAAGCAGAGTTCCGGTTTCCAACTTCCGGCTTCTTTTTCGGCACAGCCATTACACTGGCAGCGCGCTGAGGGGACAGGTGCAGGAGAGGTCCGCTCTCCCCCACCGTGGGGGACAGGTGCAGGAGAGACCCGCTCTCTCCCCCACTGCGGGGGACACGAGGAGAGGCCCGCTATCCACCGCCTTGGGGGACACGAGGAGAGGCCCGCTATCCACCGCCTTGGGGGACACGAGGAGAGACCCGCTCTCCACTGCCTTGGGGGACACGAAGCCCGCTCTCCACCGCCTTGGGGGACACGAGGCCCGCTCTCTCCACCGCCTTGGGGGACACGAGGCCCGCTCTCCACCGCCTTGGGGGACACGAGGCCCGCTCTCACCACCGCCTTGGGGGACACGAGGGCCCGCTCTCCACGCCTTGGGGGACACGAGGCCCGCTCTACACCGCCTTGGGGGACACGAGGCTCCCGTTACATCACCACCGCCTTGGGGGGACACGAGGAGAAGGCCCGCTCTCTACACCGCCTTGGGGGACACGAGGAGAAGCCCCCTCTACAACCGCCTTGGGGGATACGAGGAGAGGCCCGCTCTACACCACCTTGGGGGGAAACGAGGAGAGGCCCGCTCTACACCACCTTGGGGGACACGAGGAGAGGCCCCGCTCTAAACTGCCTTGAGGGACACGAGGAGAGGCCCCCCACTCTAAACCGCCCTTGAGGGACACGATTTGGAGAGGCCCGCTCTACACCGCCTTGGGGGAAACGAGGAGAGGCCCGCTCTACACCGCCTTGGGGGAAACGAGGAGAGGCCCGCTCTACACCGCTTGGGGGACACGAGGAGAGGCCCGCTCTAAACCGCCTTGAGGGACACGAGGAGAGGCCCGCTCTAAAACCATCTTGAGGGACATGAGGAGAGGGCCCGCTCTAAAACCACCTTGAGGGACACGAGGAGACGCTCTACACCGGCGTGGGGGACATGTGAAGGAGAGAGACCCGCCAATGGTGCACATCACTACACCCGCCAGCTTAAGGTAAATGACATTTTTTGTGCTGCACTCTGGTGGCAAAATGATTTTGAAAGAGTAAAAAAAAAAAAAAAAAAAAAAAAACAACGTTGGAAAAAAAAAAAAACAACCACACCATTTTAGTGCTGCTCTCTGGAGCCTAAATATTTAAAAAAGTAAAAAAGAAAAGAAAAAGAAGCACAGCACACCTATGCAAAATCAGCTACAAATTTAATTTAAAATAAAAATAAAACTTGGGAGCTGACTATGCATAGGAACACATCCTCATATGGTAGTGGTGAACATTTTCAGTTCCCTCCCAGTTTTGACTGTGGTATCTTATATGCACCCTGTTTATTTTCCTAGGGTCGCCATTGGTCCCTTACAATTGTAATGTATGGACAGACCCCCCCCCAAGCAAGCAGGTGTGCTCCACCCACCTGCTCCTGAAAGGCAGCCCAGCCAGCAGACACGCCGAGCCACCAGAGGACCCTTCAATCAGGCCAGCCTTTAATCTGAAGTGGCGTTGGGCTGAACAAGTGCCGTTGAGGTGAACTGCCGTTGAGGTGAACTGCCTTGTTTAATCTTAACCTGCCGTTTGAGCTGAACTGCCTTGTTTAATCTGACCTGCCATTGAGCTGAACTGCTGTTGAGCTGAACTGCCGCTGAGCTGACCTGTTGTTGAGCTGAACTGCCTTGTTTAATCTGACCTGCCGTTGAAGCTGACCTGCCTTGTGTAATCTGAATTGCCGTTGAGCTGAACTGCCTTGTGTAATCTGAATTGCTGTTGAGCCCGAACTGCCTTGTTTAATCTGAACTGCCTTGTTTAATCTGAACTGCCTTGTGTAATCTAAACTGCCTTGTGTAAATACTAAACTGCCTTGTGTAATCTAAACTGCCTTGTGTAATCTAAACTGCCTTGTGTGTATCTAAACTGCCTTGTGTAATCTAAACTGCCTTGTGTAATCTAAACTGCCTTGTGTAATCTAAACTGCCTTGTGTAATCTAAAACTGCCTGGTGTAATCTAAACTGCCTGGTGTAATCTGTACTGCCGTTGAGCTGAACTGCCTTGTTTTAACCTGAACTGCCGTTGAGCTGAACTGCTTTGTTTAATCTAAACTGTCGTTCAGCTGAACTGCCGCTCAGATGACCTGCCGCTCAGATGACCTGCCGTTAATCTGCCTTCAAGCAAGACCAGCCTTTTAAGCAGGTAATCAATCAGACCAGCCAGCAGACGAGACTTTAATCAGGCCATCAATCAGACCAGCCATCAATCAAGCCAGCCAGCCAACCAGCGTTTAATAGGCTCAGCCAGCAGAAAGGCCTATAGGCAGCCAAGACCGGCCTTGACAGTGCAACTAGCATGATCACATGTCATGGAGGATCTTCCTCAGCCTGAGTCATCTGTGGCAGCCCAGATGCAATACAAAAAAGTGGTCCTAATTTCCAGTATTTCAACCCATATCTCATGCCTGTGAGTTTCTCCTTTATTTTTTTTTGGTCTCCTTGTTTACACTGCAAACACGAAACAGAGCAAATTAAGGATTTTTTTTTTTACAGCGAAAAGATCTCCCTACTATTGTGGAGTCCCAGTCAACACAACTATAGGAAGTATGAATCAATAGCTAATTCAGTTG
>CATNWA010004810.1:0-13119 GCA_951230385.1 Staurois parvus
TTGGGCCTCTGAAAAGTAGAAGCTGCATATGTACTCAGTACTTGGTTTGGGCCCCTTTTGCAGCAATTACTGCCTCAAAGCAGGGTGGCATGGAAGCTATCAGCCTATGGCACTGTTGAGGTGTTATGGAAGACCAGGATGCTTCAATAGCGGCCTTCAGCTCTTCTGCATTGTTCGGTCTCATGTCTCTCATCTTTCTCTTGGCAATTCAACAATAGATTCTCTATGGGGTTCAGGTCAGGCGAGTTTGCTGGCCAATCGAGCACAGTAATCCCACGGTCTTTGAACCAGGTTTTGGTGCTTTTGGCAGTGTGGGAGGTGCCACGTCCTGCTGGAAAATGAAGTCAGCATCCCCATAAAGCTCGTCTGTGGAAGGAAGCATGAAGTGCTCCAAAATCTCCTGGTAGATGGCTGTGGTTGACCCTGAACTTAATGAAGCACAGTGGACCAACCCCAGCAGATGACATGGCTCCCCAAATCAACACAGACTGTGGAAACATCACACTGGACTTCAAGCATCTTGCAGTGTGTGCCTCTCCATTCTTCCTCCATACTCTGGGTCCTTGGGCCTCTCCATTCTTCCTCCATACTCGGGGTCCTTGTGCCTCTCCATTCTTCCTCCATACTCGGGGGGGTCCTTGGGCCTCTCCATTCTTCCTCCATACTCGGGGTCCTTGTGCCTCTCCATTCTTCCTCCATACTCGGGGTCCTTGGCCTCTTCTCCATTCTTCCTCCATACTCTGGGTCCTTGGGCCTCTCCATTCTTCCTCCATACTCGAGGTCCCTTGGGCCCCTCCATTCTTCCTCCGTACTTGGGGTCCTTGGTCCTCTCCATTCTTCCTCCATACTCGGGGTCATTGTGCCTCTCCATTCTTCCTCCATACTCGGGTCCTTGGGCCTCTCCATTCTAACTCCATACTCGGGGTCCTTGGTTTATAAATGACATGCAAAAGTTGCTCTCATCAGAAAAGAAGACTTTGGACCACTGAGCAACAGACCAGGTCTGTTTTTCTTTAGCCCAGGTAAGACGCTTCTGACGTTGTTTGTTGTTCAGGAGTGGCTTGACAAGAGGAATGTGAAATTTGAAGCTCATGTCAAGGATCCGTCTGTGTGTGGTGGCTCTTGATGCACTGACTCCAGCCTCAGTCCACTCCTTGTGAAAGTCCCCAACACTTTTGAATGGCCTTTTCCTGACAATCCTCTCCAGGCTGTGGTCATCCCTGCTGCTTGTGCACCTTTATCTTCCACTCTTTTCCCTTCCACATAACTTTCTATTAATGTGCTTTGATACAGCACTTTGGGAACATCCAACTTCTTCTGCAATTCCCTTTATAATAATAATAATAATATTAATAAACAGTGTTTATATTGCGCCAAAGGGTATGCTCAGCGCTGTACAGTTGCAAGGGGGACAGAACATGAGACAAGACAGTAACAATACACTACACGAGGGGTTCGAGGGCCCTGCTTTTTCGAGCTTACAATCTAGGAGGGAGGGGAAGGTGGTACAGGAGGAGATGGCTGTGGGGTGGGGATGGAGTGGTGGGAGGAGTGGAGGAGGTTAGTTGTTAGGTGAGGTCAGGTGTTAGGGGAGGTTGGGGTAGGCTTCCCTAAAGAGGAGGGTTTTCATGGTGCGCCTGAAGGTGAGGAGGGTAGGTGACAGTCTGATGGTTGGGGTAGGATGGGGGAAGTCCTGGAGAAGTCCTGTAATCGGGCGTGGGAGGAGGAGACCAGGGAGCTAGAGGACTAGGAGGTCCTGAGAGGAGCGGCGGGCATGGGTAGGGTAGTACTTGGGTATCAGGTCAGTTATGTAACTCGGGGCAGCATTGTGAACGACTTTGTAGGTCAGAGTTAGCAGTTTGAATTTGATGCGTTGGGCAAACGGGAGCCAATGAAGGGATTGGCAGAGGGGGGAGGCAGATATGGAGCGCTTGGTGAGGTGGATGAGCCTAGCCGCTGAGTTTAGGATTGACTGGAGTGGGGATAGCGTTTGTTTGGGTAGGTCAGTGAGGAGGGAGTTGCAGTAGTAGAGGCGTGAGATGATGAGGGAGTGTACGAGTTGTTTTGGTGGTGTCTGGGGTGAGGAATGTGCATATCTTGGAGATGTTGTGGAGGTGGAGCCTGCAAGATCTGGATATCAGTTGGATGTGGGGTAGGAAGGAGAGGTGGGAGTCCAGGGTGACACCCAGGATTTTGGCGTGTGGGGTGGGAGAGATCGTGGCGTTGTTAGTAGTGATGGAGAGGATTGGAGGGGGGGCACGGGGGTGAGGGGAAGACCAGGAGCTCGGTTTTGGATAGGTTAAGTTTGAGGAAATGGAGCGACATCCAGTCTGATATGTCGTTTAGAAGGTGGACGATGCGGGCGGAGAGTGAGGGGGTGAGTTGGGGGGTGGAGAGGTAGATTTGGGTGTCGTCGGCATAGAGATGGTAATTGAAGCCGTGGGAGTGAATAAGTTTGCCAAGGGAGGGAGGTATAGATGGAGAAGAGGAGGGGCCCAAGGACAGAGCCTTGGGGGACCCCAACAGGGAGAGGGAGGGAGGGGGAGGTGGCAGTGTTGTAGGTGACGCTGAAGGAGCGTTTGGGAGAGGTAGGAGGAGAACCAGGAGAGAGAAGCATCCCTGATGCCAAGGCTTTCCCTGCTTATGGAGGGTGTCAGTGATGGTGTCAGGTCAGCAGTCTTTCCCATGATTGTGATTCCTACTGAACCAGACTGAGAGACCATTTAAAGGCTCAGGAACCCTTTGCAGGTGTTATGGCTGAATGAGCTGATTAGAGTGGGACACTTTGAGCCAAGAATATTCCACCTTTTCACAATATTCTCATTTTCTGAGATTGTAGATTTGGGGTTTTCATGAGCTGTAAGTCATATTCATCACAATGATGACAAATCACGGCTTGAACTACTATCTTGTTTTGCATGTAATGAGTCTATCGCATATATTAGTTTCACCTTTTCAGTTGCATCACTGAAATAAATGAACTTTTGCACCATATTCTAATTTTTTGAGTTTCATCTGTATATATTCCAGTCTTTTGACTCTTGCCGAAGACTTATAGAAAGAAATGGGAAACAGACAGAGAAAATAAGAGAGTGTGGTGGGAGGTGATTGTGACCTCCATACCTTTCATCTCTTTGTCCTCTTCACAGAAACTCAGTCATTTCCTTTGCATAGATCATTCAGGACTCCAGCTCAATTGTTCAGCTAGGACAGGAGGGATTTCGACTTATGACTCCAATTGTAGTGGTGATGTTATGGATTTTGATGCCGTTTTGGAGATGTCCAAAATTATTCAAAAGGTGGAACGATATGACCAGTATTGTAATGTTGGTATTCAATATTCCTCGGGTGTGCCTCTTGGTCTCAATAGAGGAGGAATTATTTACACCTCCTCCTATTACAAGTCATATAGCAATAGTGAGGCTGCTTGACCATAAAAAATATCCCGATCTTGGCTATCATCTCAAACTCCCAGCAGACAACAGTGGATTGAGCAGGTGATCGCCACATTAACATGTGAAAAACCAACCTTGTAATTCCCGCAGGAGATGTATGTGTCTGGCAGAACTGTCTGGATACTCCTTGCTGTCTCCTAGTTAGTTCTTCATAGGCTTTTAAAATCTTAGCTCTTTTAGCCCCATAGAAGGAGAACGGCCAGTTGTATCCTACTGAATGGTGACTATTATTATTATTATACAGGACTTCTATAGCGCCGACAGTTTGCTCAGCGCTTTACATTATGGAGGGAGACAGTACAGTAACAATACAGTTCAGTACAAGAGGGATTAGAGGGCCCTGCTCCTTGGAGCTTACAATCTAGGAGGGAGGGGATAGTGGTACAAGAGGTAATTAGCTGTGGGGGATGGAGTGGTTTGGGGGAGTAGGGGATTCCAGTAGTTACCAGGGGTCGGGTAGGCTTCCCTGAAGAGATGAGTTTTCAGAGTGTGCCTAAAAGTGAGCAGATTAGGAGATAGCCTGATAGCTTGGGGTAGGGAGTTCCAGAGGATGGGTGAAGCCTGTGAGAAATCCTGGAGACAAGCATGGGAGGAGGAGACAAGGGAACTAGAGAGTAGGAGGTCTTGCGAGGAGCGGAGAGTACGGTTTGGGTGGTATTTAGAGACAAGGTCGGTGATGTAGTTAGGGGCAGTGTTATGAACAGCTTTTATACGTCAGTGTTAGTGTTTTGAATTTTATCTGCTGGGCAATTGGAAGCCAGTGAAGGGATTGGCAGAGCAGAGAGGGGATGGAGGACACTGAGTGGAGGCCAGTGGAGGGATTGGCAGAGGGGTGGCTGATACAGAACGGTTAGTAAGGTGAATGAGTTGGCAGCAGCATTCATGATGAACTGGAGTGGGGATAGTCAGCGATGAGGTAGGCCAGTGAGGAGGGAGTTA
Organism: Staurois parvus; assembly: GCA_951230385.1. Taxonomy (NCBI): domain Eukaryota; kingdom Metazoa; phylum Chordata; class Amphibia; order Anura; family Ranidae; genus Staurois; species Staurois parvus. Next base: position 4,395 of record CATNWA010004810.1, read on the forward strand.
CAAGGCGTGATATAATAAGGGAGTGAATGAGTTGCTTAGTGGTTTTCGAGGTCAGGAACGGGCGTATCTTGGAGATGTTGCGGAGGTGAAGTCTACATGAGTTTTTCAGTGATTGGACCTGGGGCTGAAAGGACAGATTGAAGTCTAGGATGACACCTAGTACCCTGGCATGAGGGGTGGGACTGATAATCACTTAGCTCTTCTCTGAAGCTCACCTTACCACCTGCCCTCTTGACCCTGTCCCCACACAACTCCTACGATCACCCTTCTCCTCCATCCTACGCTTCCGTCCCCTACACTCCACCAAAACCGCCCTGCTCAAACTCACCAATGGCCTGCTAACCTCCAAAGCCAATGGCCACTACTCAGTGCTACTACTCCTTGACCTCTCTGCGTCTTTCGACATGGTCAACCACCCCCTCCTCAAAAAAAACTATACTCTTTTGGCCTCAGAGACTCTGCTCTCTCCTGGCTCTCTTCCTATCTATCACAACGCTCCTTCAGTTTTTCCTATAATGCTGCCACCTCCCCCTCTCTGTTAGGGGGGTCCCCCAAGGTTCTGTCCTCGGGCCCCTTCTCTTCTACATCTACACCCCCTCCCTTGGTCAACTAATACACTTCCACGGCTTCAACTACCATCTCTATGACGATGACACTCAAAATCTATCTCTCTACCCCCCACCTCACCCCCTCAGTGTCCGCCCGAATCTCTAGCCTTCTGAACGACCTATCAGACTGGATGTCACTCCAATTCCTCAAATTAAACCTTGCCAAAACTGAGCTCCTAGTTTTCCCCCTGCCCGTGCCCCCTCTGACCTCTTCATCACGACCAACAACATCACCATCAGTCCCACCCCGCAAGCCGGAGTATTAGGTGTCATTCTAGACTCCAATCTGTCTTTCCAGCCCCAGGTCCAATCGCTGACAAATTCATACAGACTCCACCTCTGTAACATCTCCAAAATATGCACGTTCCTAACTCCAGAAACTACAAAGCAACTCATTCACTCCCTTATTATATCACGACTTGACTACTGTAACTCCCTCCTCACCGGCCGACCTCATCACAGACCATCCCCACTTCAGTCTATCCTGAATTCTGCAGCCAGACTCATCCACTGTGTACTGTCTCCCATTATATTGTACAGCGCTGAGCAAACTGTTGGCGCTATATAAATACTGTATAATAATAATAATAATAATAGTGTTGTTGATCTTGATGGAGAAGTCGGGGAGGGCACGGGCTGGGGGGAATACTAGAAGCTCAGCTTTGGAAAGGTTGAGTTTGAGGAAGTGGAGTGACATCCAGGTCGATATGTCACTTAGTAGGGTGGTGATGCGATTGGAGACTGAGGGGGTGAGGTGGGGGGGTAGAGAGATAGATTTGTGTGTCATCGGCATAGAGATGGTAGTTGAAGCCGTGGGAGTTAATCATATGGCCAAGGGAGGAGGTGTAGATGGAGAAGAGGAGGGGTCCGAGGACAGAGCCTTGAGGAACACCGACAGAGAGAAGGTGTGAAGGGGAGGTGGTAGCATTATAGGTAACACTGAAGGAGCGCTGTGATAGATAGAAGGAGAGCCAGGAGAGAGCGGAGTGTCTGAGGCCCAACTACATTGGAGACCCGTACTTGGGGTATGATCCTGTAGACACGGGCCTCATTGTTTGGTGTCAGATATCTAGTATGTACTGGGGGGGGTTACTTGCCGTGTACAGCTGAATTGTTCTAGGCTGTTTCTTCTTTTTCTCTGTTCATTTGTTTATAAAAGGTAAAAGTGACACCATAGACAAAGCAAGTTATTGTTCTGTATGATCTGTAACAGTGCCACAACTGCCTATACGTGAGAATGTATGACTCCATTGTCTGGGCTGAATGGTGGAAATACTGTGCGCACTTAGAAACTTTCTTAATAAAATCTATTTGATTAAAAAAAATACTGTAGATAATGCTGTACATATTCTTTCTATTCTATTCTAAGATATATTTAGTAATGAATATTAAAAAATAGAAAGCAACTTTATGTAGCCCTTTATATAGAATTATTTTTTCTTTCTCTACAGGTGGATTGATGAACCAAGGTTTTAGGACATTTTGGTCTTCATGAATACAGCTCACATGGAAAACAAGACATATGGATGTCTTAATTGACTGAAAGTCTTTACTGCAGTTCACTGGAGGATTCACACGGGATACAAGTCATATCTGTGTTTCTAAAAGTCATGGTTTGGATCCTCTTCCACATTGATCCAGCAGGAGAAAAGTAATTTCAGTGTTCTGGAAGTGACAATGGCTTTACAATAAAGTCCCAAACCACGTATATATAAGAGGAGTCATTTCAAACTACTTGTTTGGAGATATTACAATGGAGAGAAAATATATCACACACCAGAAGGCTTGCAAGGGAGAGAAGCCATATTTTTGCTCTGAGTGTGGCAAAACTTTTATAAGCAAGAGATGCCTTATGATACACCAAAGATTTCACACCGGAGAGAAGCCATATCAGTGTTCTGAATGTGATAAAGCTTTTACAGAGAAGTCAGATCTTATCACACACCCAGATGATTCACACTGGAGAGAAGTCATATCAGTGTTCTGAATGTGATAAAGCTTTTACACTGCAGTCACAGCATCACATCTTATCAGACACCAGATTAATTCACACTGGAGAGAAGTCATATCAATGTTCTGAATGTGATAAAGCTTTTACTCAGAAGTCAAATCTTCTCGAACACCAGAGGATTCACACTGGAGTAAAGCCATATCAGTGTCCTGAATGTGATAAAGCTTTTATTAAGAAATCAAATTTTCTCAAACACCAGAGGATTCACACTGGAGAGAAGCCTTATCAGTGTTCTGAATGTGATAAAGCTTTTACAGGGAAGTCACATCTTATCACACACCAGAGGATTCACACTAGAGAGAAGCCATTTTAATGCTCTCAATGTGACAAAACTTTTACAGTTAATGCCGGTCTAATCTATCACCGGAGGATTCACAAATTTCTGCATTGATTAAATTCTGGAAGAAAAGAGATATTAAAGAAGTTTCAGGTGTCACAAGCTAGTTTCACATCCCAATGTCATCCCACAAGCTAGAGAAGAAGGGAAAAGATAAAATGTTACATAAAAAAGAAAAAAAAAAAAAAAACAAACTAAAATCTGCGCAAACTGGAATGTAATGATCTGATGAACTGAGTTTAGTGCTTATGTCCATCAATACACAACTAGAAGGGATTTCAATATTTTATCTTTTGACAATTTTTTTAAGATAAGCATTAGAGATGAGCGAATCGAAGTAGGCGAAGTGGAATTCGTTTCGAATATTAAGAAAATTTCGAAATTTTTTCCTAAAATGGCGGCGACATGTGCGGCGACAGAGCGGGGATGTCTGGGAAGGGGCTCAGACAAGGCGCGCTGACCCATAATGCATTCATTCATGACATGTGATCGCATTAGCCAATCAGCAGCCAGCCAGCCAGCACAGTGTAATGGTCGAGCTATAAATGGCGGCCATTTTAGAATTCTCCATTTGCCTCCAGTCATTCAACAGAGGCAGACCTGGCTGTATGCAGGGAGAGAGTTAGGTACAGAGAAGAAACGTTACTTAGGGACACAGAAACGTTAGTTAGGGCCACAGAATCGTTACTTAGGGCCACAGAAACGTTACTTAGGGCCACAGAATCGTTAGTTAGGGCCACAGAAACGTTACTTAGGGACACAGAATTGTTACTCAGGGACAGACAGAATTGTTACTGAGGGATACAGAATTGTTACTGAGGGCCACAGAATAGTTACTTAGGGCCACAGAAACGTTACTTAGGGCCACAGAATTGTTACTTAGGGGACAGACACAGAATTGTTACTGAGGGACACAGATTTGTTACTGAGGGCCACAGAAACGTTACTTAGGGCCACAGAAAACTTACTTAGGGCCACAGAATCGTTACTTAGGGCCACAGAATGTTACTTAGGGACAGACACAGAATTGTTACTGAGGGACACAGATTTGTTACTGAGGGCCACAGAATCGTTACTTAGGGCCACAGAAACGTTACTTAGGGCCACAGAATTGTTACTTAGGGACAGACACAGAATTGTTATTGAGGGACACAGAATTGTTAGTGAGGGCCACAGAACCGTTACTTAGGGCCACAGAAACATTACTTAGGGCCACAGAATTGTTACTTAGGGACAGACACAGAATTGTTACTGAGGGACACAGATTTGTTACTGAGGGCCACAGAAACGTTACTTAGGGCCACAGAAACGTTACTTAGGGCGACAGAATCGTTACTTAGGGCCACAGAATTGTTACTTAGGGACAGACACAGAATTGTTATTGAGGGACACAGAATTGTTACTGAGGGCCACAAAACCGTTACTTAGGGCCACAGAAACGTTACTTAGGGCCACAGAATTGTTACTTAGGGACAGACACAGAATTGTTACTGAGGGACACAGATTTGTTACTGAGGGCCACAGAAACGTTACTTAGGGCCACAGAAACGTTACTTAGGGCCACAGAATCGTTTACTTAGGGCCACAGAATTGTTACTTAGGGACAGACACAGAATTGTTATTGAGGGACACAGAATTGTTACTGAGGGCCACAAAACCGTTACTTAGGGCCACAGAAACGTTACTTAGGGCCACAGAATTGTTACCTAGGGACAGACACAGAATTGTTACTGAGGGACACAGATTTGTTACTGAGGGCCACAGAAACGTTACTTAGGGCCACAGAAACGTTACTTAGGGCCACAGAATCGTTACTTTAGGGCCACAGAAACGTTACTTAGGGCCACAGAAACGTTACTTAGGGCCACAGAATCATTACTTAGGGCCACAGAAACGTTACTTAGGGCCACAGAAACGATACTTAGGGACACAGAATTGTTACTCAGGGACAGACACAGAATTCTTACTCAGGGACAGACACAGAATTGTTACTCAGGGACACAGAATTGTTACTGAGGGACACAGAATTGTTACTGAGGGACACAGAATTGATACTGAGGGACACAGAATTGTTACTGAGGGACACAGAATTGTTACTGAGGGCCACAGAACTGTTACTTAGGGCCACAGAAACGTTACTCAGGGACACAGAATTGTTAATCAGGGACAAACACAGAATTCTTACTCAGGGACAGACACAGAATTGTTACTCAGGGACAGAGAATTGTTACTGAGGGACACAGAATTGTTACTGAGGGACACAGAATTGTTACTGAGGGATACAGAATTGTTACTGAGGGACACAGAACCGTTACTTAGGGCCACAGAAACGTTACTTAGGGCCACAGAAACGTTATTTAGGGCCACAGAAATGTTACTTAGGGCCACAGAATCGTTACCTAGGGCCACAGAAACGTTACTTAGGGCCACAGAAACGTTACTTAGGGACACAGAATTGTTACTCAGGGACACAGAATTGTTACTCAGGGACAGACACAGAATTGTTACTGAGGGACACAGAATTGTTACTGAGGGACACAGAATTGTTACTGAGGGCCACAGAACTGTTACTTAGGGCCACAGAAACGTTACTCAGGGACACAGAATTGTTACTCAGGGACAAACACAGAATTGTTACTGAGGGACACAGAATTGTTACTGAGGGACACAGAATTGTTACTGAGGGCCACAGGACTGTTACTTAGGGCCACAGAAACGTTACTCAGGGACACAGAATTGTTAATCAGGGACAGACACAGAATTCTTACTCAGGGACAGACACAGAATTGTTACTCAGGGACACAGAATTGTTACTGAGGGACACAGAATTGTTACTGAGGGACACAGAATTGTTACTGAGGGACACAGAATTGTTACTGAGGGACACAGAATTGTTACTCAGGGACACAGAATTGTTACTCAGGGACAGACACAGAATTGTTACTGAGGGACACAGAATTGTTACTGAGGGACACAGAATTGTTACTGAGGGCCACAGAACTGTTACTTAGGGCCACAGAAACGTTACTCAGGGACACAGAATTGTTACTCAGGGACAGACACAGAATTGTTACTCAGGGACACAGAATCGTTGAATTAAAGAGTATGTCAGACAGCATGCAGAGGAGTGGCAGAGGAGGCAATGTTTTAGGAGCGAGCAGACGTGGCAGCAGAGGAAGGGGTCGAGGCAGCACTATTCGCAGCCAGAGGCCAGTGCTCCCGGTGTCATCCAGTACAGTGAGGAAGAGCTAACAGAGGGCGGTCAGGAACGGGGGGAGACATCCGCCTCTTCAGCAGCCAGGCAAAGAAGTAGTGGCGAGGAGAGTGGCTCGGTAGCCGGTCTAGAGACAGGTCTGTCTCCTGACCCACACGCAGCCGAGGGGGCTAGTAGTGAGGCGGAGACCCTAATTGATGATGATGAGGCTGATCGCACTTGGCAGCCTCGTCGTTCATCACAGGCTATTGCTTCCGCATCATCATGAGAAGAGGGTGGCAGCTTGGCAGCGAGCAAAACAGTCGATGGGTTGTCTCCTCGCCACACTCTGCCATGTGCCACTTTCAGGTCTCCTCACACACTGCTGGTGTGTTCCATATTTTTTGTCATAGGGTGCTGGCAGATTACGGGCCTCCCATAGCTGCTGCCATGGGCCCCTAATCTGCCATGGGCCCCTATACCGCCTCCTCAGATTACGGGGCCTCCCATGCTGCTGCTGCCATGGGGCCCTCTATTCCCAGCCGATGTCCAGAGTCTCTCATGGGTCCCTGTACGGCCTCCCATTGCTGCTGTCTCCATCGCCACACTCTGCCATGTGCCACTTTCAGGTCTCCTCACACACTGCTGGTGTGTTAAATTTTTTGACATAGGGTGCTGGCAGATTACGGGCCTCCCATAGCTGCTGCCAGGCCCCCCTAATCTGCCATGGGGCCCCTATACCGCCTCCTCATGCTGCTGCCAGGTCCAGAGTCTCTCATGGGTCCCTGTACGGCCTCCCATTGCTGCTGTCTCCATCGCCACACTCTGCCATGTGCCACTTTCAGGTCTCCTCACACTGCTGGTGTGTTACATTTTTTGTCATAGGGTGCTGGCAGATTACGGGCCTCCCATAGCTGCTGCCAGGCCCCTAATCTGCCATGGGCCCCTATACCGCCTCCTCATGCTGCTGCCAGGTCCAGAGTTCTCATGGGTCCCTGTACCGGCCCACATTGCTGCTGTCTCCATCGCCACACTCTGCCATGTGCCACTTTCAGGTCTCCTCACACACTGCTGGTGTGTTCCATTTTTTGTCATAGGGTGCTGGCAGATTACGGGCCTCCCATAGCTGCTGCCAGGCCCCTAATCTGCCATGGGCCCCTATACCGCCTCCTCATGCTGCTGCCAGGTCCAGAGTCTCTCATGGGTCCCTGTACGGCCTCCCATTGCTGCTGTCTCCATCGCCACACTCTGCATGTGCCACTTTCAGGTCTCCTCCACTGCTGGTGTGTTAACATTTTTTGTCATAGGGTGCTGGCAGATACGGTACCGGGCCTCCCATAGCTGCTGCCAGGCCCTAATCTGCCATGGGTCCCTGTACGGCCTCCTCATGCTGCTGCTGCCATCGCCACACTCTGCTCATGTGCATGTGCCACTTTCAGGTCTCCTCACACACTGCTGGTGTGTTCCATTTTTGTGTCATAGGGTGCTGGCAGATTACGGGCCTCCCATAGCTGCTGCCAGGCCCCTAATCTGCCATGGGCCCCTATATACCGCCTCCTCATGCTGCTGCCAGGTCCAGAGTCTCTCATGGGTCCCTGTACGGCCTCCATTGCTGCTGTCTCCATCGCCACACTCTGCCATGTGCCACTTTCATGTCTCCTCACACTGCTGGTGTGTTCCATTTTTTTGTCATAGGGTGCTGGCAGTATTATGGGCCTCCATCTGCCATGGGCCCCTATACCGCCTCCTCAGTTGCTGCTGCGAAGTCCAGAGTGTCTCTCATGGGTGTTCCCTGTACGGCCTCCCTTGCTCGCTGTCTCCATCGCCAACACTCTGCCATGTGCCACTTTCAGGTCTCCTGGTTACATTTTTTTGTTCATTGGTGCTGGCCAGATTATGGCCTACCCATAGTGTTCCATTTTTTGCTCATAGGGTGCTGCCAGGCAGATGTCTCATGGGCCTCCCACTTGGGATCTGTTCAATTTTTTGCCAGGCCCGTTTAATCTGCCATGGGCCCTATACCGCCTCCTCATGCTTCTGCCAGGAGTTCCTGAGTCTCTCATGGGTCCCTGTACGGCTCTCCATTGCTGCTTGTCTCCATCGCCACACTCTGCCATGTGCCACTTTCCAGGTCTCCTCACACACTGCTGGTGTGTTCCATTTTTTGACATAGGGTTGCTGGCAGATTACGGGCATCCCATAGCTGCTGCCAGGCCCCGTAATCTGCCAATGGGCCCCGTATACCGCCCTCCTCATGTGCTGCAGGTCCAGAGTGTCTCATGGGGCCCCGTACGGCCCCCCATTGTGCTTTTTCCATCGCCCACCTCTGCCATTTTGGGCCCCTTTCAGGTCTCCTCACACATGCTTTTGGGGTTTTTCAATTTTTTTTTTCAAAAGGGTGTGGCAGATTTCGGGCCTCCCCTAGCTGCTGCCAGGCCCGTTTAAATTTTTTTTGGGGGCCCCCATACCGCCTCCTCATGCTGCAAACCAGGTCCAGAGGGCTTCATGGGTCCCCCGTACGGCCCCCCCATTGCCTTTCTGTTTTCCCTCGCCACACTCTGCCATGTTTTCCACTT
>CATNWA010004811.1:0-14167 GCA_951230385.1 Staurois parvus
TTTTGTATGTGCATTCTTTCAACCCCCTTTATAAAAATAGTCCTTGTTGCAGTTCAAACGGCTTATTGTTTGTAAAAGGATCCTTCCCCCCATTCTCCATTTTTAACTAAATCTTGATGGTTAAAACCAAGACAAATTAACTTTGCATCCGGCTAACTGAGCTTTTTGCCACAAATATTAGTCTTGAAAAAAAGTCTATTTTTGAGTGTTTCAAAGTCCACAAACCAGTGTTGGTACCAAAGTTTTGTAGACTCTATCCTTTCCACGACAAATACTATACCCTGTTTTTGAGTTATTTTTACCAAAGAAATGACCCCATAAAAAATTTTGGCTAAAATTTATAAAGAAAATTTACTTATTTGCAAAATAATTAAATAAAAACCCAAAAAAAATGGGGTTTTTTTTTTAAATTTTCCCCTTTTTTTCGCTTATTCGCAAAAAATAAAAAACCAGGTTGTTTAAAAGTACCCCCAAAAAATAAAGCCTACTCTGTGAAAAGTGAAAAATTTTTTGTTGAGTTACGTAAGCACGAGAGTAATTTTCATTCAAAGTGTGAGATCACGAAAGCAAAAAATTGGGTTTCTTGGCGGGAAGGGGGGAAAAAGTCCCCGGTGGGGAAGGGGTTTTAAAAATAGAAGTTGCTTCAATTTCACCCAGGAATCAAAAGTGTTAAAAATAAGGATCAGCTGATCCCCTCTTTGCAAATATTTAATTTTGGAGTATCCTACTGTTTCCCCAACCCCCTATCCCCAGTTCCTAAAACTCCAAAACCTTCCCCTAGATGGTCATTGAAGACAACGGAAATGGAGTTTGTTCCCTGAGGTGGAAAATACTTTGTCCCTGACTGCGGGCAAAGCAAGGGGGGGGCCTGGGAAAAAACCCCAAACGGCTCCCCTGGGGGGGTTTTTTAAACAGAAGCTTTCCTGATCCTCTTTTCTGGCTGGTTTTCAAAAAAAGTTTCTATCAAACAAAAACCCTTGGACCCTTTTTAGTCAAAAGAACTTGATCTTTTTGAATTCTCTTTTAAATGTATTCGACTTCTGGTTTCTTAAGCTACTTAGATGTTATCTTATAAAAAGAATATTGACGCGGAAGTCAGCTTTACACATTAGAAAAACAGTAAAAAACACTTCAAAAAAAAAAAGTGGAAAATACAAGTGTTTTTTGTTTTTACACGGTTTTGTTTTTCGGTTCCTGCAATATGACATTAACACTTAACTCGTTTTGCTGTGGGAAACTTTTCCCACTTCCCTATCTATTTTCAACGGTTTTTCTTAAAAAAAATACTACTTATGTTTTCTTTGTTTTTACTTTTTTTACCTGTGGGTTGTGAAAAAAAGAGTTTTCCAGCCCTTTGTGTGAGAAGACTAAGCCCCCTTTCTAAAAACTAGGGTTGCATGTACTGAACAAGTACTTGAATTGGCAAATGCTCTGGTTAAAAAAACCCGTACTTTGGGTGCATTTAGCCCTCAAAATGAATGGGCCAAATTGCATCAAAAAATGCATGCCCAATTTGAACGGAATCAGTGCAATTTTTGTTCGAATGCATACGGTTTCCCGCACCACTCCTGTGTAAACCCAAGTTTGTATGTGATTTCACCCGGGGTTCACCGGGAACAGTGGGGAAACCGCATGCAATTTCAGGAACCAAAACCTATTCCCTGTTAAAATTACTGATTTTTGCAGTGAAAATTTGGCCCATTTTTTTGTTGGGTAAATAACATGCAAAGGTGTTGATCGCTGATACTTAAATACCAATATCTGAACTCATACTCACCTAGAAAAACGGTAAACGGTGCACCCTACTGCAACTACAGTGCTGCGAGGGGAAATAGAGGAAAAAAGGATGGTCAACTTTGGGTTTCACTTTAAATAGCACTAAATTTTGAGGGGGCAAAGAGGGGAACCCAAATCAAATAAATAGACAATTGCGTAGCTCTAAACCTCCCAGATGTCAATTTACAAATGGAAATTTACAGAAAAATTTAGCCTGTGCAGTTTAATCACAGAAAAACCCTTCCCAAGTGGACAATACTGTGCAAAACTGAAGTCTAATAATAATTCATAAAGAATATTATAAATAAAAATGGTGATTTAAAAAAATTTGGATGCCTTCATTTAAGTTTCTCTGGGTTTCAAGGGAATAGAAATTATCATAAAATTTTGATCAATTTGAAAAATTTTCAAGCATGAAAACATTTTATTCCATGCATGAAAAATTGTTAATGCCTGTCCCCAGGGAAATTATTTTCTTTTTGGAAGGGAACTTTAAACAGCAAAAATAATGAAAGGATTAGTCTTCAAATAAAAGAACAAAATAAAAACATTACCCTTTTTTTGAACTGCAAACGCAAGACAAGGGCAGGTAAACATCATGATTAGGCTGAGTCCTTTTTGGCTCAGAACGTTCCCGTTTAAGGTTGCTCCGGGAAAGGTTGGTTATGCAATCGATTGTTTTCTTAAATTTGGTCCCTTTTAATTTTTCTGTATTTTTTTTCAATTCTTTTTTCCAAAATAACAGTAAAGGATGTTTTAAACACAAGATACAAAAAAATTCAGAAATTTTCTTCTTTTACAGAATCCCGTTGATGTGCAAACTATCCTTGATTGTAAGTCATCGCTAGGAATAGGATTTTGTTAAAAATTTAGCTTTGGGGTCTTTTAGTAAACAAAATTAAATCCAAGACCTGTTATCCTGCCACAACATAAACTTAGAGATGGAACACTACCCAAAAACCAAACAAATTCTCCAGGAGTTTCAATTGTACTATAGAAAAACTATGCCAAAAACAGCGTGTTCAGTCGGGGGTTTCCAAAAAATATTGGGGAGGTGCGAAATATCATTGAAATCACATAAATCCTCAGGACCTGATGGGTCCCCCGATGTATTATAAAAACTTTCGAATTGCGTGTCCGTTAAACCCTACACTTCAACCATTTAAGACAGGTGGGTCCTACCCCCTTTTTAAAGACAACAGAACCCCTTTTAATGTTACCCAAGACACATAAAAATTTCCCTTTTGAAGTATCAAAAATAAGGACCAAACTCCCGAACAATTTTGGGATTGAAAAACTTACAAAAAAAAAATGGTTATGTTCGTTCTTTTCTGGAACTTTATATTTAATGACAGTCAGATTTCATTTTTATTGACAATTATCCAAGAAAAAAGTGAAATTGAATTTTAAACTTTTTTGATTTCCACTGGGGAATCCCCCTTTTAAACCGACGGTTATAGTTCTTTTGCTTTTTCTCCCTAAAGATTTTCAGCCTATCTTGGAAAACCCTTTTTTGTGCAAAATTCCCGGGGTTTGGTCCATCTTATCACAGTTGGTACAGCCCTGTATCATACCCCCCGACACAAGTCTCACTTAAAGGCTATGAATCAGTTTAGATAGCTATTTAAAAGAGGAAATTGAGACAAGGTTGCTCCTTTTTTTCCTTTGTTATTTGCCATTGCAATGGATCCCATTAGCCATTGCATTTGCTGAAATTTCCTCATTTTGAAAGGCATCCCATGGAATCTCAGGGACAGAAATGTGCACTTTTTTTTTACAAATGATGTGTTGATGTATATCACTTCTCCTTGCACAACTATACTTAATTTTACTTTTTCTGTTGACCCCAAAGCTAATTTTGAATTCCAAGGGCCCCCAAAATCTATCCCATACTTAGGGTACATCTGCTCCTTATTTGCATACTCTTAACCACCCCAAACTACCCATTTTATTTACAATTTTTTGGGAAAATTTCAAAGATGCATGACTCCCCTTTTCCTGGTTTTGTAGAATCTACTTTGGTCAAGATGAACGTACTTCCTAGAATCGTATATTATTTTAGAAATCTTTCAATCCCCCAAAAGGGGAGTTAATGAAACTTCAGCAAGGTATTTCCACTTTAATATGGGGAAAAAATGACCCTGAGTTAAAAAGATTGATGATAGGGGTGGCCCCAGAATACCGACCTTACCATATATCATTAAGCAGCGCAAATGCTCAAATGGCACTCCTAAATTTCCACACTGGGTTGATGTGGAAGCATTATCTTGCTCAATGGGATCTATAGAGGCTCTGATGTGGATTCCTTTGTAAAACTGCGCCCTCCGATTCTACATCCTACTCTTCATACTCTGTCATGGGTCATTAGAGTTTGGGACAGACCCTACGGCAAGGAAAATGTTTGTTCACTCATTGCCTTTAATCCTTTATTTCATAACCTGCAGTTTACCCCTCGCTTAACTCCCCCCACCTCTTAGTTGGTTGATTTAAACAAAGGCATGAAAAGGGAAAAGACTTCCTATTGGGTGATACTTTACATTCTCTGGATAATTTTTAAAAAATGCCAACCCTAAAACCCGGGCCTTCCTTCTGAAAATGGGGTTGCCTTTGCCCCCTGTGAGTTTGCGTGGGGGAGCCGTGTTGCGGCCCTAAATGTAAGGATACATTAGCTCACATGGGCCCAAAATCTTCCCTGTCTCCCTTTTTTTTCCTATGGACTATTGGCGGAGGGGAAAGGGGTTAATGCCCCAATGGACCCAAACCAGAGTGGAAAGACATTGTGAAAAAAATTTCTTCAAATTTTCTATAAAAAAAAACTTTGGAAAAGGGCCAAATTTACAAAATGTTAAAAATGGTAAATGGCCCCTGACTAGGATGGGAAAAAGGGTTTAAACACAGGCCCCCCCCCCCTTTTGGTTTCGGGAAACCTTGGCCAGTTAGGAACCATGGCCCAACTTTTGGGGGCAATGCCCCAAGGTTTTATTGTTTTTGTTTGGGAACATTTTTTCAATTTTCTTTAAAAAAAAGGAAAAAAAAATTTGCCAGAAAACCAGAGTTTCCCCCATTTTTTAAAAATTAGATAAAAACCCATTTTTATATAATTTTGACAAATGTAAAACATAAATTACCCCCCAAAAACCAAAATGTGGCTCTGTTTCAAATTTTGGGCCCCCTTAATAACTAAGCCAAGTTTCTTTAAAAAAAAACCCGGCCCAACCTTGGATCAAAAACTCTTGGTGGAGGGTTGATGCTGGGGAGGAAAAAAATTTTTAACTGTTTCCCCGCCTTTTTTTGTCCCTTTTTTTTCCTTTTCCCCTTTTATTAATGCTCACTGTCTTAGGGCTAAGCGGGTTTTACTTTTTATTTATCGATTGTATTCCCTTTTTAAAAACATTTTTTCATTACAGCCCAAATACATCTTTAACTCATTTGGTTTTCCCCATTTTCTTCTGAAGTTGAAATATTTTTGAACCGGGGGTCAAAAATTTTTATTAAAATTTGGGGTTTATGGGGATTACATTGTCACTTTTTTACTTTTTTTGGGGACAAATTTTGAAAAAACCTCTGTAAATTTTTAAAAATTTTGACTATTGTACTTTGTTTAAAAAATTTTTAATTTTCTTGAAAACATCTATCGGGGAACCCCCCCTGCTAATGTGCCCTGGCTTAAAACTGGGGAAAATTTCCCACTCAAGTTTATTACCCCCGATTGAAAATCAAATTTTCCCTAATTTGGGTGAAAGGGTTTTTTGGGGCAAAAAAATTTTAAAAGGGGGTTACATAAAAAATGTTGAAAGTGTAAATATTTTTTTTTTTCTTATTTTTAAACCCTTTTGCCTTTAAGACTTTGGAAAGGAGAATAAAACCTTTTCCCCTAAAACAAAAAGCCCCTAAAACGGGCCCAATGAAAAGGGGTTTTTTTTTCATATAACCAAGTTCTTCCATTTCACAGAACAAGGTAATGGAAAAAATTACTCTCCCCTCAAAAAAAAAACGGCCAGGATCCATTCATTAGGTCCAAGAGGGGATGGGGGAGGATCTCCAAAACCAATAAGCACCCAATTTATTGCTTTTTTATTTATTATTAAATGGAAATTGACAGCACTCTAAAAAGCAAAAAAAAAAAAAGTTTTTAAAAAGTGAAAAAATTTAAATAAAATATTCTGCCATGTAAGAAATACCTAATAATTTTTTTTTTAGATAAAATTTTAAAAAAATTGCCCCCTGAAACATATTAAAAAAAAATGTGCAAGCATTTATATACAACTACCAAAGAGCCTAAAGGGAGGACTAGAAAAAAAACCGAAAAAAAAAAACAAGGGGGGTAGGAAAATGTAACAGCAGAAACCCGATTTTTGCAAAAATGTGTCAAAAACATCCAATTGCCTAAAAAACCAAATGGGAAAAATAAAGAAAGACCATGAAAAAAAAAAAAAAATATATATATGTACCCTGCATTCAAACATGAAAATGATCATCATTACAAAAAGTAAAGGGGCATATAACTATGTACATAAAATTTTGGAAACAAAAAAAATGTGCCCCATATCGGTAGACTTGTGACCTGAAACAATATTTCTCGGAACAGTATTAATTTAGAATGGAAAAAGTAAAAGATTTAAAAATTTTCTGTGAAATGGCAAGGCTATCAGGGCCCTTTCACAAGCACCTATGGAATTTGGGAAATTTAGGGTTAGGAAAGTTTTTGAATTTTATCACAATTAATTTAAAACCCTCTTTAGGTCAATTCTATGGGACATAAATTAAAAGGGGAAAAGCCATGGGGGGGCCCATTTTTCCCCCAGTTATGCCAACGTAATTAAAGGGTTTTTGGGAGCAACAACACATTTTCCCCAAAAAACCATTTGGGGCAAAAATTGGAATTCTAAAACTTTGCTATATAGATTTTCATTTTTATTTATCTTTGGGTGGGCCCCCGACTTCTTGGGGTGAATGTATCCAAAAATTTTTCAATCCAATTCCCCAATTGACATTGAGTTCTTTAAAAGGGGGTTGATGTTTTTAAACTTTGTTTCCTTTGGGTTTTAAAACTCCGGTTGGCCCCGGGGCATCTCTATAGTTCGAAAAATCAATTTTAAAAAACCCCCGCAGGTAACTCCTTCTTGAAAGCCAAAACCAAACAACCCTAGAAAGGATTAAGAATGTCCCCCGGGAAACAAATTTTTTCAGGCTTAGGAGAAATTGCCAAAACCTTTTGGATGACTATTTACCCCAAAGTCAAATCTTGAAAAACAAAATTTTTTGGGTGATTTCTGCCCCTAGCTTGAAGAAGCTTAAATTCCCAAAAAAAAGAATTGAAAAATTGCCAAACCCGGAGGCCCCTGAGGCTGAACTCTAAAAATTTTACCCCTTTTCACTTTGGAGGGGTTTTGAACCAACAAAAAAAGCGCATTTTCCCTCTTTTTGCCAAAAGCCCTTTTGGGACAAGGAAAACACTGAAAAATTTTCTGGGCAAAAATGCCCAAGAACCCTCATCTTTCCAAACATATTCCCTCAGTCCGGGAAGTGATTTTTTTGGCGTCCTTTTGGGTCTCAAAAAACCCAAAAAGCTCCAAGCAGGGAACAAACCTTCCCCCAAAACCCCCAAATTCCAAAAAGGAGTAAATTTTTTTTACCAAAAAAAGGGGGGGTTTTAGATGTGGTGTGTCAAAATGTGGAGCATGGGGCTTTTTTATTTTCTTTAATGTGAGAGAAATACAAAGGAAGCTTTTCCTTGCTGGGGACCAGGTCTCTCCACTGTCAGCTTTTTTCTCCCCTGAAACGCTGGGTTTCCGGTGGGGAATCTCCCCCCCAGGAAAAAAGGTGATTGACCCTTTATAATTTCCAATGGCGGAAAAAGGGAGGGCCCACACGAGGGGCTTTTCCCCTTCCCCCCAACCCGGGGGCCCTGCAAAAACCCCGTTTTATGTTTATTTTGGGAGCAACCCTACCCGCCCCCAAACAGTAGTTTTTTACTATAGGGGGGCAGAAAAAAAAGGTTTTAAAAAAAAATCTGTTGTGGGAAAAAAAGATTTGGGGTGCCCTTTTCTCACTTCCTATGAAAATGCCCATTTGCCTAGCTCTGTTTTATTCTAGGGTTAGGATCAAATACTGGGCCAATTGGAAAAAGCAAGACCCCCTACTGTATTTTTTCCCCTCACTGGCCCCTTTTTTAGGTAAACCTTTCTAGTACCCCGGGGGTTTGGGCTCCCTTTTTTCCTTCAGAACTGGCCTTAGTTTTCTTCTGGCCAAAAAAGTTTCAAGGGGGTTGAAAACATTCCTCAGAGATTTTAAAATCCCCTTTTTGACAAAATTTTCTGTTTCCTTTCTAACATTCAAACCAAATCTGCCCCTTTTTTCCTCTGACCTCTGAAAGTCTGGGATTTTTGCTGGCATTGCTAAAAAGTGGGGAAATTTGAAAAAGGTTTTTCTTTTTTATGCTGGTTTAAAGTGGGGCTTTTAAATTTTTTTTATTTTTCTTCTTGGGCTTGCTAAAAGCTTTTTCTTTTTTAAATCCCTTTTTTTTGTCTTTTTTTCAGCATTTTTTTTTTTTTTCCTTTCCTTGTTTTCCCCTTTAGTCCCGCTAATTAAGGGGAGGGGGTTTTTTTGGGGGCACGGTTTTCCAGGGTTTTATATAAAAAAACTTTTAGAAACTTTTTCTCTGAGCTTGCTCATTTTTGAGTTTTCCTGTTTTGCTTTTCCCGGACCTTTTATAATTTTGGACATATTTTATTAGTGGGAGTTTAAAAAAAACCCTAGTTTGGAAAAAAAGGGGATTATAACAGGATCCCACTAACCCGTAAGTGACAACTGATAAAAATTTTAACTAGGATAGTGTTGCTAGCCGGGGGGAAAGGGTTTTGTGCAGTGTCAGTGTGCCCGTATGCAGAAATGGAGCAAAAGTTCCAGGATGGATACCGCTGGGGACAATTGACGGCTTGCCCTTTTGGAAACTCCCATTAGAGATCTGAGGAGCAGGTTGCAACCTGGCAAAAATGACAAACCTTGAAAGGGGTTTCTGCTCTCTGAGCGGTACTAATGGGAAATGTGGAGGGCGGGGGTAGTCCAGGTTATCAGGAACAAGAGGGAAGGGTGGGGCCACAAAAAAGGAAGGGGCCCGGGGGTTTGAGCACCCAAACAATTGCCAAGTTGGGTGAAGTGTGGGGGGGGAAAAGTCAGGGGTGGCAGCCCTGGAGTCACTGTATTCCCAACAGCAGGGAGGGCAGACCATTGGGGAGGGGTGGGAGGGTAGTGCGGAAGGGGATTCTTAATCAAAGGACTGACGAATAATTTGTCCCCGGGACACCTCAACTGAATTTTTGCTGTCCCCCGGGTCCGGGTTCGGCATGTGGTAAACCCTGGTTGATAAATTAAATGGGAGGGATGGGATGCCCCAGCTGTCTTGGGTTCATGTTGAAACCAATTTACGAATAAAGGAAGGGGGGGGCCCCTTTATAAATCAATTTAAAGACTAGGCTGAAAGTTGAAGGGAAGGACCTCCAAGGTTATATTCTCTGAAATATTACGTGCCATGGGACTCAGGAAAGACGGGGGGAGTTAGAAACTCAATGAGGGTAAAAACCTGGTAAAAAGGGGGAAGGTTTTTGGGTTTCTAGATCACTGGGCTGCCTTTCTTTGGGGGTGAAAAATAATGCTAAGGGTCTGCACCTAAATGGAAGGGGGTCTGCTGTGCGGGGGGGTTTAAAGGGGGGGCGGAGGATATTTAAACTGGGTAAAGGGGGGGGGGGAGAATTAATTATAATGGGGTAGACAAAAAATAGGGGTCATTACTTATTGGTGGGTGAAAGGGGAAAAGGGGGGGTAAGCTTGGAGAGATAAAAGGTTCCCATGTTAAAAACAACCATGGTTTGGTACCATTTGTTTGAAAATTAAAAAATATGCAAAATACGCGTGAACAAGGTGTCATAAATTAAAGGTTTGTTCACTAATCCCAAAGTCGCCAAGCAAATGGTGAGTTGGAATTTTGGTGCATGAAGAAAAACGATTTAATTGGTATTACTGAATCTTGGCTTCATTCTTACATGACTGGGCCTTAATATTTCGCTATGTTCCTTTTGGAGAGACAGGGTAAATGGGAAGGTGGTGGTGCCCTGTCCTATGTGAGAAGTGATCTCAGAGCGATTTTGGAAAAGGACCTAGTTGAAAATAAAACAACAGATTGCAAAAGATATGGGACCAACCTAAAAAAATTCTTCAAATATATAATAGTAAAAAGGCCCCAGCCGACATGAGGCCCTTTAAAAAATAATCTAGAGTGGGTGACTGGGGAAAAAGAGAAGGCAAAATGTATTAAATACCTTTTTAGCTCTGTGTATACAAAAGGAGCATGGGGGCTCTTGCCATAAGGGGCAGGTATTGACACAGCCCCAGATGATCCCATTGGCTCAAAAATTTGCATGACCCAAAAAATATGTAAACAGTATAAAGGTAAATAAAGCACCTGGACCGGGGATGGCAACCCCACAGGTCCTTAAAGAATTATCCTGTCTTTTTAAAAAGCCATTGTTTCAAATTTTTTTGGGTTTTTAAAATGGGCATAGTACCATGGATTGGCGAAAGGCCCAATGTGGTGCCAAATTTTTTTAAAAAAAAATTTAAAAATTTTCCAAGTTGAAACCCTTTTTTATTTAAAAAATTTTATGTTGGGAAGATACTGGAGATTTAATAAAAGACCACAAAGAGGTTTTGCTGGAAAAATATATTTTAAGCAACAGACAGCATGGATTCTAAAAAACAGAAATTTCAAACAAATCTGATTTCTTTTTAGAGGAGGGAGCAAACCTTGGACAAAACCCTCTCTTGTATTAAAAGGTTAGACTCCAGAGAGAGGATATCATTTACCCTGTCAAATCATTAGTAATACTTCATTGGAAAAGCAGTTCATTTTTGGGCACCTTTTCACAGAAAAAACTTTGGGAACTGGAGAAAGTACAAGAAGGGCAAGCAAATGATAAGACATGGAGGACCCACTATGAGGAAAGATTGAGGAATAAATTTTATTTCCTTTAGAAGAGATTAAGGGGGATATGAAAAACATGTATAAATACATCAGGGGTTCATATAGTAACTCAGTGTAGAGTTATTCCCCCTGAGCAAGTCACGGGGGACAAGGGGGCACTTATACGTTGGAGGAAAAGAAATTTAATCTAAAACCCGGAAAGGTTTCTACACAGTGGGCTGTGCAAATGTGGAAATAAAACCCCTAAAGGTTGGTTCTGGCCGTTCGGGGATTGTTTCAAAAAACCCCGGATTTTTCTTGGATACCAGAATCTAACTGGTACAAAATTTTAAAGGGTAAAGTTGCCCGGGAATATCCATTCCCCTTGGGGGACGGGAAGGGAAAATGTTTTTCCCAGCGGGAGAAAATTGGATCTCCCTTTTGGGGTTTTTTTTGCCTTTCCCCTCTGGCAACGGGGTATTTTTTTAAAATTTTTTTTTTTAATGGTTGAACGGGATGGACTTTTGTTTTTTTTTAAACCAGACAACTATGTAAAAAGGGTATTTTCCTCCACACAACTGCCACTCACTGGATATTTTCTTTTTTTTCGGGCCCTTCTCTGTAAAACCTAGAGATGGTTATCGTTTAAAAAACCCAGTAATCAGCAAATTTTTTGAAATGCTCAGACCACCCGTCGGCACCAAAACCATGCCAAGTTCAAAGTCCCTTAAATTCCCCTTTCTTTTCTACTTGATGCTTGGTTTAAGTTTAGAATCATTCACCAAGTTAGATGCCAAATGCATTGAGTTGCTCCAGTGATTTGGGTGATTTGCAATTTGTGTTTCCCGCAATTGAACAGGTGTCAAGTAAATTTGGGCCCGTGATTGTATATCCTGGTTGAAAAGTTTTGCCTTGGGAATGAAAGATCATAGCTAGGACAGAGAGGTTACATCATTTCCACCAAAAGGTCAGCAATGGGAGTTACTACAGCCAAACTTACAAATGTTTGTATGGGGGGGGCTACGACACAGGGGGAACCATACTGCATGTGGCCCATACGCCTGCGTTAACCCCCTGCATTTGCCCTAGTTTATTCACCCTGCAAGGGGCCCCCCAACAGAAGAACCCAAAACTCAATTTCAGCCGTGCTTGGGCCCGTTCCTACCCTCCAGACCAGATACAGAGCATTTTTAAAGGGTTAACAGTACAGAACAAATAAAAAAACCCTCCCCAGCTCCCTTTGCACAGCACATTGTTCTTGCTCCAACCCATGGGTTTTAATGGGGAACCCATAGGGGCAAGGCCTTGTTTTTCCATGGTTCAGGTCCCCGTTCCTAGGAAGAAAATTTCCCTACCCTGTGTCCCCAGCATAGGGCCCACCACTAAAAGGGGGATACTGATAGACCCAAAAAACACCTTCCAACTGGAACCCTTGTCACTGGCATCACTATTTCCCCTCCCGAAATGACTGCTCTTCCCCCTGTACCCAATGTTATACAACACATATGCCATTCATAAAAGTTCACAATTAAACGTGGGGGGTCTCTAATCTCACTTCGCACACTCAGCATTGGATATATTCTTTTTGTACTAATGCATTCCAATAGGGTTATTTTCACCCCCTTTGGGATGTGTTTCAACTTTCCCTTAACTGAACAAGTTTTCCAGCAAAAAATGGCAGTTAGGGATTTGGGCAAGAATTTAACACTGAAAATGATCACGTTTATTCCTTTTTGAAAATTGTTTACAAAAAAAAAAAAAAAACGTTACTGCTTTAAAAAAATGTTAGCTGGGGTGGACTTAAATTTGTCAGTCAAGTCCATCTAAAATACCCTCCCAATTGAAATGCCCTTTTCAAAAGTGGTCCATTTCTCCTCCTCCAGTTGGAGACACTCTAAAAACGGAAAATGTCTTACTGGCATATCACCAGGGGAAAATACAGATAAAAAACCCAAAAAAAGTCTAATGCCCAAATTTTTAAGCTGAGTAAATTACATTTTGATTTTTGGCATTTAACTTCTTCATGCTTGCCTTTAGCTGTCTCATGGTGCTTGGGAAAACCCTTTTCCATGTATTCAGAACAAGACATGGTAATCAAACATGGGAAAATGATCACTGTGGGAGCTTAAGGAAATATTTGACTAACTCTTGCCCTCTGCCTGCCTTTTTTGGGCATGCTTCCAATAAAAATCGGTTGTTAGGATTTAAATTGCCTATCTATAATGAATCTAATGGTGCACCCTATCTATGTTTCTCCCGTCTTTTAATTTTACAGCAAAGTTTTTTCCTATTTTTCATTTTTTTTAGATGTGTTACATTTTGTTTTTGTGTTTCATTTTTGCAATGATACGCATTAGTGACGGCAAAATAATTAATTTTAAAGAACCAAATTTTCAATATTTTAACTCTCAAATAAAGTGTCAGAACTCTTATGTTACTTTTTTATTACACTGCTATTATAACAATAAAAAAAAGAATACAAGGTTTTAAAAAAAAGTACGCAATGCCCATACAAAAGTAGGGTTGTACATCGAAGACATAATTATACTGCTTCCGATGTTCTAGTTTAAAAGTGTTTTGAAAAAAAACAAACCATTAAATCCTCATCACACCTTTTTTTGCATTTTTGAAATCCTAATAGACCTAAAAAATAGAGAGGGAAAAAAAAACCCGCAAAAAAACAATGGAAAATTCAGGCAAACAGATTGGGGTTTTTTGGACCAACCGAATACTTTCGAATTTTATTAGGGGAAAAAAAAGGGAGAGGATACCTCACACTTTATTGGGGTCTCTTTAACATTATATTTTTGGTCATCAGTATTTCAACATAACCCAACCTAAAACCACTTTTGGTGGTTTTGGTAGTTTTGGGAGGGAAAACCCACATCGTGGGGGTCGGGTGCTTAACTGGGGGGGTCGGGGTCTTAATCTCGTTGATTGTAGCTCGCGATAAATCAAAATATATTAAAAAGATGCTACGAATGTTAGCGACTTGGGGGGGGGTTAGCAAAGTTTTTTTTATTAATTTAAAAAAAAAATCATTTTTTTGGTAATTTATCGATTTTTACTTAAAAAATAAAATTCTTGGGGGATAAATATCCTTTAAACCAACCCACCATATAAAATATCCCCCACCCAAACCCAACTATCAAACAGGTGCTTTCTCTTGGTTTAAGTGGTGACTTCATGGAGGCAAACTATCTAGTGCGTGCCCCCCTCTTTTGGGTCACATCACCAAAAATTGGACTCATGCAAAAAACATTGCTTTCTTTAAAAAGTAAAAGATCAATTGCTGAACCCCCGAAGCCCGTGCTGGGTGCACCCCTCCTTAGGCCAGAAGTGACGTCACCGGTTGACCCCCGCCTAATACATTCACGCTCCCTGAAAGACATCGCCCCGCTTTTGAAGACACTTTTGGGGAGGGGAAACCCC
>CATNWA010004812.1:0-15326 GCA_951230385.1 Staurois parvus
CCACCGTGCAAACCAACATCAAGCACTCCCCAGATTACAGTTGCAAAAAAATGTGAACCCTTGGGATTAGTGGATTTTGATGAATTGGGCATAAAATGGTTGAACGCTCTAAGTAAAACAATAGAAGAACACAGTGCTGAACATAAACTATAAAACATTGATTTTTGGCCAGGGTTTATTGCACATAAATGTAAACATTCACAGTGAGGGAGGAAAAAGTATGTAACCTTTGGATTTAAAAAACGGGTTGCCCCCCTTTTGGCAGCAATAACCTCAACCAAACATTTCTGTATTTTGCAAATCAACCTGCAAAACGATCTGGAGTAATTTTGGCCCACTCCCTTTCACAAAATTTTAGTGTCAATTTCTTGGGATGTCTGGTGTAATCGCTCTTTAAGGTCATGCACGATTTAAGGGTTTGGGGTCAGGACTTGACGGGGGAATCCCAAAGGGTATTCTGTGCTGTTCAGTCATTGTTTTTTTTGAATTCTTGTATGCTTTGGGTTTGTTGTTGATCCCCCACCCTTGCGGCTTTTTGGCGGACAGATGGTCGTATTTTCCTGCAAAATGTTTGATAAACTTGGAATTCATTTTCCTCAATGAAACAACCCGTCCGGGGCCCTGAGGCAGCAAAGCACCCCCAAAACATGTGTCCCCGCCATTTTTTACAGTGGGGAGGGTTTTTGATTTTGGGGCTGTGCCTTTTTTTCTCCCACTGTTTGTGTGTTTTCCAAACAACTCAATTTGGTTTATTGCCCCACAGTATATTTTCCCTAGTGCGTGGAACCCAGGTGTCTTTTGAAATTCAATACTGCAATATTCTTTTTGGACAGAATGGTTTCCGTGGTGTTCCCCTGTATCCATTTTGTTTAATGTTTTCCCTTATTGTAGATGTGTCCAAAAAAGTTAGCAAAAGTGCAGAGATTTTGTAGGTTTTAGCTGAACTCTGGGGGTTTTTTTTATCATGCAGCTTCTGGCCTGTGCTCTTGCAGTATTTTTTTACAGGATGACCACGCTAGGGAGAGTAGCAAAGTGCTAAACTTTTCCATTGGTAGACAGTCTGTTCTTACGTGGACGCTATGACATCAAGGCTTTTGGAGATACTTTTGTAACCTTTTTCCAGCTTCATGCAAGTCAAAATTCTTGATTAGTAGGTATCTGAGAGCTTTTTTCGCGAGGCATGGTTCACATAGACAGTGCTTCTTGAACCAGTAAACCCTCAAAAAAAAAATAAACAGGTGTATGTGTTTTTTAAGTGCAGGAAGCTGTCATAGCAAACACATCCAATACTCATCACCTGATTGGGTCAAAGGTTGGCACACTCCTGGCTCCCAATTAGTTCTGGGAGGAATTCATTAAGCTAGGCTCACATACTTTTTTCCTTGGAATTGGGCACTGTTGGATGTTTGCATGTTTGAGCAATTTTAAACCCATGGCAACATTAATGTTTGTGTAGTATTATGTTCTGCAAGACTGGTTCTTCTATTGTTGTGATTTAGATGACGTTAGAGCACATTTTTATGCCCAATTCATGCAAAATCCAGTTAATCCCAGGGGTTACCATATTTTTCTTGCACTGTGGTGAATGAAACGCCTTTTAGAATTTTTTATAGGATCCTAAACCTCTTTCGTGTCACTCTATAGGAATCCTCACCTTCAGTATAGGCTCACCATACAACCGGGAGAGTAAAAATTCAGATAGTGTAATATTGCAATACCGTTTTTAAATAAAATCTGGATTAGGCCACTCACATTTAAATCACTTTAAAAAGGATATTTATTAGGACAAGCTTCTTACAGTTGGACAATGACTGTCAGACAACTCCTCAGGAATCTACTAGTAAAAACAGCTCCAGGATACGCGCTAGAAGCTCCACAGAGCACCAAACTTGCCACAGATTCCCAAAAGATGGCCGCTGGAAACGCAGCGCTCAGCGAGGTTGCGTCCACTCAAGGAATAGTGACGTCAAGACGTGGGGTAAAGGACCGAAATGCGGTTCAAGGTTTCCGCCACTCCATCAGGCTTCTCAGAAGTCATTCCTGGTCTATAGCTCCCTATAAATACCAACAGGGACCACCCCTCCGTTACAATTGGTCAAAAAACAATCCCAGGATTATAAAACCCCCTGTTGTGTGACGGAGAGTCCTTTTACAAATTAAATATCCCTACAAAACTTCAAAACTTTTTAAAAAACCCCCATCAATATTAATTTACCCCTTGCAAAAATATATTAATCATATCCTAGGGGACAAAAATATAAATTTTAAAAATTGCTAATAAAAAAAAAACTTTCTTTAAAATGAGTAAGATGAACCCATGAATATAATAAAATAAAAAAAATAATGTTTAAAAAAAAAATTTTTTTTTTTTTTTTTTATAAAAAGTGAAAAATAAAAGGGGAAAAAAAAAAAAAAATAAAAATAAAAAAAAAATATTTAAAAATGAAAAAAAAAAAAAATTAAAAAAAAAAAAATAAATAAAAAAAAACCTAAAAATAAAATAAAATAAAATAAAAAAAAAAAAAATAAAAATAAAAAATACAATTTTTTTTTTAATGAATACAAAAAAATCAAAAAAACTATAAAAAAGACATAAAATTATAAAAAAATCTTTTTTAGTAGTGATAAGACAACAAAAAGAATTTTTTTTTAAATTTATTTAAAAAAATAACTTGTATACCAATTGACAAAAACTTAAAATGTCTATTCGGTTTTAAAACCCTTAGGGTAAAAAGCCCCAATTGAAAGACCCATTTTTTTTCATTTGTGGATACTCTTAAAATATCCCCCTCCCCAAGGGGGAAAAAACCCGATCAATCCCCAAAATTTTAAACCAGGGATCCTTTATGAACATTTAAAAATGGTAAGAAAGACTTGATATTGTATCCTTTTTTGTATTCCTAATAGTTACCAAATTTCCAGAAAATTTCCCCTAATTTTACCTAGAGGGAGGTGAAGACTTTCCCAACAAAAACGTAACAAAGGAACTGTCAAAAGATATAAATTATTTTTTTAAAAGGGGAACCCCGTGGAGAAGAATGAAACGAATTAAAAATTTTTTGTCCCCTTTCTTTTTACATGCATACACCTATTACTTTAAAAAACCCCCACAGTACCCAAAAAAAGTTGCCTTTTTGGGAATACTGGAATATTTTTTGTAATTCATTTCAATGTGGGCGGTTTCCTAAAATAAATAAAGGTTTCCAAATAATAAAAAGGGAAAACCTCACCCTTTTTAAAAATTCGCCCAATTTTTTCCCTTATTTGTTTAATCCCCTTATTTGATTGAAAAACCCCTAATAAAGCTAATCACCTTTCTTTTTTTTTTTTCTTTTTTCGTTAATAATTCATCCTGTTTTCTTCTTCACTGACCATTGCCCTGAAAAAAATTTTTTTTTATAGCCCTTTTTTCTAAACCTTTTAACGAATATTTGTTTTGCTTTTGAAAGTTTTATTATATCAAAATTTTCCATTTTGTTTATCTTGTTTTTGGAATTGGAATTGAAGAATTTTTGATTTTTTGCCGAATTTTTAAAACTTTTGTCAAATTAGTTTCATTTTTAAAATTTGCATTACTGAAAAATAAAATTTTTGCACGTTTTTCTATTTTTTGAGTTTCAGCTGTATATGCGGTGCAGTATATCACATGTGATTCGACAGGTAAACACATTCCTGTGCGAAATACATGCGAATTGTGTGCGGGTGCGGATCGGGCCTTAATTATGTATTTGGCTCTCATCGCAAGGCACCAAAAATGTGCAGAACCTTTTTCTGGTCACATATAGAATGTATCGCTGGGGTTATTCACCACCTATGCGATCCATTCTGCAATCGCACCGCATTTTGCGGATGATTTCATGGTGTTAACATACACACTGAAAAGGGTTTTCATGAAAACGGGGTGAGATTCTGATGCAGTGCAGAATTCACACAGAAAAAATGCAGCAAATTTGCGCCACATCAGTATGAACCCCACCTCAGGATAACACTGTCAGAGATTGCAGGGGTGCTTTTCAAAATTAATTCTCAGAAAAAAAGGCCAAGACAATTTTGTGAAAAAGAAGAGTTGTGGCTTTGAATGATTGCCATGATTTAATTAGATTTTAGGTCAAAAATGCCAAAAAAAGTGCAAATTCAAAAATAGTTTTCAAATAAAATATAGGCCAGCTTATAAAAACAAGCCATTACAATATCCCATTTTTTTTTTTTTATTGAAGGTTTTGTGTTTTCAACCAGATTTAAATAACAAATTAAATTCAAATAAGTTGATTTTCACATAACCAGATTTTCAGATGATAAAATTGGAGGAATCTACCATGTGTTTGTGTAATACTGATGGTGGGGAGACAACTAGTTATTGTATTCCAGTTTTGAATTAGGGCAGCATGGTAATGTTACAATAAAAAAATCAAAGGAAGAGAAAGTGACACCATATTAATATATCAAGTATTAAATATATGATCCAATTAAAAATAATCATCTTGAGATTGATAAGAAATACAATAAAAAAATATGACTCGTAAATATTTCGTTAGAAAAAATAATAGACCAAGCTCTCCTAAAACGGTTGTGTTTAAAAAATGAGGGTGAAGAAGCTTGTGTCAGTTACATAAAGTACCGTATGTTAAATATGTCAATCTCTGGCGAAACTTAAAATTAAATGCAAAAAATATAATTGTATCCCAAGCCACCAGGGTAATACGATGCCAATATGGGGGCATAGAATGCATGCCAAATTAATGGCATGTTCACTCAAACTAAAAAAACTAAATAAAATTAGGCAAAAAATCTTCCGCATTATGATTCAAAAAAAAACAATTGTAGGGGAAAAAAAAAAATAAGTTAAAAGTTCTTAGCCCATAGTATGTTAATCGAATAGAAAGTGAAGCAGGCCATTGAAACAAAAAAGGTGAATGTTCTACCCACCACTATGTATAATATTCTAAAATGAAACCATATGTGATGGAGCAACAATGAAAGGGTGAAAAATGTGAAAAACCAACTAAGGGTGAAAAATTTATACAAAAGACAATGACCATTATTAAAAAAAAATAGTTTGCGGTAACAATTATTTTTGTTTTTTCTGGAGCAAAAAAACTCAGGGAGTAAAAGTAAACTCATAAATTATTAGGTTAGTAAATATGATCAGATATCTCTGTAAACTTATGAGGACATCAGTGCAAATACATTTAACTTACTGCCCACTACATAAGTTTGTAAAAACAATAACTGTCCCTAAAAAATTAATGACCCATGTTAAAACTAATGGTCCATCCCCTAATTTAAAAATATTTTTGGTAATACACAAGTAACATGTCTAAGAGATTAAAAGGCACTGCCCACCCACCATAGATATGAATGATCCCCCCCCCAATTGACACAGTACTTCCCCTATAAAGTACTGTCCCCTTCCCTATATGGTGAAGTGTTCTTGTATAACCAGATATTATTCCCTCCCCCCCATATGGGATTAGCCCCCCCCATAGGGTAGTACTGTCCCTATTATATTTTATTTATTCTGGGTTTTGGGTATAGCTATTGTTGTATGTTCCCCTCCCCTATACTGGCCCCCATATGGTATAGTACTGTCTCCCTACGTGATATGGGTATTTCCAAATACACAGTACTGTTCCTCTCACTTACTGCCCCCCATTAACACAGTTACTGTTGGATTGGTTATGATACTGCCCCCCAATAGACAGTACTTTCCCATCTCGGCCAGGGTTTTTTGGTGTACATATTATATATTTATGGTATAAAAAAACTAAAAATTCGCCTGGGGAATGGTACTCAGGTTTTAATACCATGATTTAAAAATATAAACACTGAAGCTATTACAGAGCCAAAATCGGTGACATCTACATTTGTTTATTTGGGTATTGTACGGTTTGGCGGGGCGAATGCGTATTGTAAACTTTTTGTGGTTGTTGTGGTATACTCCGCGATATGTATTCTTGCAGGCCACCACTTATTGCGCCTTCTCCGCTCCCAGGAACGCCGCATATAGTTCCGCGGGGAGGAGGGTTCCGCCCGCTGTGTGCGGCTCCCACAGACGTCCACTATAGAGAGCGCGGGGGGACTGAGGGGGAGCTGTGCTGTGCTCCCTGCACCCGGCCACGGCTTCCCAACATTTCTGTACTCTAGAGTTCGGGGGGCGGATTGGGAGTAGAAAATGTCCTGGTGTCATTGGGAGGAATAGTGCCCCATCATTGGTGTCACTGGGAGGAATAGAGTCCCATCATTGATGTCAGTGAAGGGAATAGCGCCCCATTATTGGTGTCAGTGAGAGGAATAGTGCCCCATCATTGGTGTCAGTGGGAGGAATAGAACCCCATCATTGGTGTTAGTGTAGGGAATAGCGCCCCACCATTGGTGTCAGTGGAGGGAATAGCGCCCCATCATTGGTGTCACTGGGAGGAATAGTGCCCCATCATTGGTGTTAGTGTAGGGAATAGCGCCCCATCATTGGTGTCAGTGGAGGGAATAGTGCCCCATCATTGGTGTCACTAGGAGCAATAGAGCCCCATCATCGGTGTCAGTGGAGGGAATAGCACCCCGTCAGTGGTGGGAATAGCGCCCCAATATTGGTGTCAGTGGGAGGAATAGAGCCCATCATTGGTATCACTGGGAGGAATAGTGCCCCATCACTGGTGTCAGTAGGAGGAATAGTGCCCCCTCATTGGTGCCAGTGGAGGGAATAGTACCCCATCATGGTGCCACTGGGATGAATAGTGCTCCATTGGTGTCACCAGGAGGAATAGTGCCCCATCATTGGTGTCAGTGGGAGGAATAGTACCTCATCATTGATGTCAGTGGGAGGAATAGTCCCCATCATTGGTGTCAGTAGGTGGAATATGTTCCATCATTTGGTGTCAGTGGGAGGAATACTGTGCCTTGAAAAAGTATTCATACCTCTTGAAATTTTCCACATTGTGTCATGTTACAATCAAAAACGTAATTGTATTTTATTGGGATTTTATGTGATAGGCCAACACAAAGTGGCACATAATTGTGAAGTGGAAGGAAAATGATAAATGGGTTTCAACATATTTTAGAAATAAATCTGTGAAAAGTGTGGCGTGCATTTGTGTTCAGCCCCCCCGGAATTAATACTTTGTAGAACCACCTTTCACTGCAATTACAGCTGCGAGTCTTTTTGGGGATATCTATACCAGCTTTGCACATCTAGAGAGGAACATTTCTGCCCATTCTTCTTTGCAAAATAGCTCAAGCTCTGTCAGATTGGATGTAGAGTGTCTGTGAACAGCAATTTTCAAGTCTTGTTACAGATTCTCAATAGGATTTAGGTCTGGACTTTGGCTGGGCCATTCTAACACATGAATATGCTTTGATCTAAACCATTCCATTGTAGCTCTGGCTGTATGTTTAGGGTCGTTGTCCTGCTGGAAGGTGAACCTCCACCCCAGTCTCAAGTCTTTTGCAGACTCTAACAGGTTTTCTAAGATTGCCCTGTATTTGGCTCCATCCATCTTCCCATCAACTCTGACCAGCTTCCCCATCCCTGTTGAAGAAAAGCATCCCCGCAACATGATGCTGCCACCGCCATGCTTCACGGTTGGGATGGTGTGTTCAGGGCGATGTGCAGTGTTAGTTTTCTGCCACACATAGCGTTTTGCTTTTAGGCCAAAAAGTTCAATTTTGGTCTCATCTGACCAGAGCACCTTCTTTCACATGTTTGCTGTCTCCTCCACATGGCTTCTCGCAAACTGCAAACGGGACATCTTATGGCTTTCTTCTTGCCACTCTTCTATAAAGGCCAGATTTGTGGAGTGCACAACTAATAGTTGTCCTGTGGACAGATTCTCCCACCTGAGCTGTGGATCTCTGTAGCTCCTCCAGAGTTCCCATGGGCTTCTTGGCTGCTTCTCTGATTAATGCTCTTCTTGCCCGGCCTGTCAGTTTAGGTGGACGGCCATGTCTTGGTAGGTTTGCAGTTGTGCCATACTCTTTCCATTTTCAGATGATGGATTGAGCAATGCTCTGTGAGATGTTCAAAGCTTGGGATCGTTTTTTTAAACCTAACCCTGTTTTAGACTTCTCCACAACTTTATCCCTGACCTGTCTGGTGTGTTCCTTGGCCTTCATGATGCTGCTTGTTCACTAATGTTCTCTAACAAACCTCTGAGGGCTTTACAGCACAGCTATATTTATACTGAGATTACATTACACAGGTGGACTCTATTTACTAATTATGAGACTTCTGAAGGCAATTGGTTCCACTAGATTTTAGTTAGGGGTATCAGAATAAAGGGGACTGAAAACAAATGCACGCCACACTTTTCAGATATTTATTTGTAAAGGATTTTGAAAAAACCATTTATCATTTTCCTTCCCCTTCACAATTATGTGCCTCTTTGTGTTGGTCTATCATATAAAATCCCAATAAAATACATTTCTGTTTTTGGTTGTAACATGACACAATGTGGAAAATTTCAAGTGGGAGGAAGACTTTTTCAAGGCACTGTAGTGCTTCATCATTGGAATAAATAGTGTATACCTTCTGTGCTCAGGAAGTATACAGCAACTCAAAAAATGATATTACATAAATAAAATAAAATAAATGGCGGCAGCTAACACCCACACCTATTACCCAAAGTGAAAAATATTAACTAAGTAAAATAAAATATCAAGCTATTATAAAGTGATCCCTTAGAGACATTAATATTATAGTTTGTGTTATTTTGTATGTTATATTTATATATACATAATCGGGCGGACTGACCATTTGGGAATTCGGGCACTGCCCGAGGGCCCGGGGTCAGTAGGGGGCCCCATGAGATGCCCCTGGTACCTTTCATATCCTTTTTTTGGGTGTTGTTTGAGTGTGGGCGAGTGCCCTGTTATTGATGTCAGTGGGAAGAATAATGTCTTGTGTCAGTGGGGAAAAAAAGTGTTCCAAGGGCCGAAAAACGGCACGCAAATGGCCACATCCGGCCCCTGGGCCACAGTTTTGAGATCACTGACCTAGATCTACATCTTCCACTATAGAGAGCACATTGTGATTACAGAGCTGTGCAGTCCCTTCACACAGACCTACATCTTCCACTACAGAGACCACACTATTAGTAAAGTAGAACTCCATGCATTTTCTTTTGGATAAAGTAAGCTATACCACCTGTCCGTTTGTTTCCCATCTGTCCCATTGGGGAGATTTCCTTTCACTTCCTGTCCCATAGCTGAAACAGGAAGTGAGAGGAAATCCCTCCAAAGTGATGGAATCACAGTGGCCCCATTGGACTATTTCCCCTCTATTACTGTTCTGGTGATAAACCAAATTTGGGATTTTCTTTCACTCTCAGTGATAACACTTGGATAAATAGAGAGGGTGGATCTGCCTAACGGGGACACAGACAGCAATAAAAAACTGTCACATGCTCTAATTCCTCTCCGCTCTATCCCAAACTAGAAAAGGTTTTATCTTTATTCTCAGTTCACACCACTGCGACCTGAAAGGCACGCCACTTAAAGTGTGACTTTGCCAGGCAACTTGAAAGAACTTTGAAGCAACTTTCAGGGAAATGCCTGGGGGTAATCTTCCTATAATGTCGGATCCAAATCACATCAATATAGATAAGGATCCGACTTGGTGGCGACTTCCATGTCTATGGACACAAGTCGGATGGAAGTCAACTTGAAGTAGTACAGGAACTTTTTCTAAAGTCAGAGCGACTTCAGTGCTAATTAACCACTTGCCTACCGGGCACTTCTACCCCCCTTCCTACCCAGGCCAATTTTCAGCTTTTCAGTGCTGTTGCACTTTTCTTTTTGTTTCTAATTATAACATTTTTCAAACAGGTAATTTTTCTCCTTCACTGATGTGCGTTTGATGAGGCTGCACTGATAGGCAGCACCGATGGGCACTGATAGGTGGCACTGGATGGGCACTGATAGGCGGCATTGATGAGGTGGCATGGATAGGCAGCACTGATGGGCACTGATAGGCGGCACTGATGAGCTGGCACTGATGCTGCACTGATATGCAACAAAATGATGGGGCACTGAATAGGTAGCACTGATGGGCACTGATGGGCAGAGTTGATGGGTGGCACTGCTGGGCACTAATGGGTGGCATTGATGGGTGGCACTACTGGGCACTGGTGGGTGGCACTGCTGGGCACAGGTGATGGGGGTGGCACTACTTGGCACTGATAGGCACAGGTGAGTGGCACTGATGGGCACAGAGTGGGTGGCACTGCTGGGCACTTGTGAGCACAGGTGGACACTAATGGGGTGGCACTGGTGGGCAGCACTGCTGGGCACAGGTGGGTGGCACTACTTGGCACTGATGGGCACAGGTGAGTGGTACTGCTGACAATTGCCGGTTATCGGCCAGTACTTTCCTCATGCTGTGACAGCGTGAGAAAGTGCAGCCGATAACTGGAACTGCATTTACCGGTGATCTGCTGTGTTCATTGGACACAGCTGATCACCTGGTAAAAGGCTGCTGTGATTGGCCTTTTACTACATCACGTGATCAGCTGTGTCCGTAGGACACAGCGATCTCGAAGATCGCCGGGTGTGCGCCCCCAGGGGACTAGACATTTATCCAGGTTCCATTTTCTAGGATCCAAATTACATTTTTCAATAATCCAAAAACGTAGGGGGGTCTGCTTTTCCTCCATGTTTTCATACAACATGCCTTGCCACCGATCTATCCTTATTATGGACTATATCATTTATGTGTTCCAACATTCATCTGCTAAATGGATGGATCGTTTTTCCTACATACAGTGGGGCAAAAAAGTATTTAGTCAGCCACCAATTGTGGTAAGTTCTCCCACTTAAAAAGATGAGAGAGGCCTGTAATTGGCATCATAGGTAGACCTCAACTATGAGAGACAAAATGAGAAAAAAAATCCACACAATCACATTGGCTGATTTGGAAAGAATTTATTTGCAAATTATGGTGGAAAATAAGTATTTTGTCAATATCAAAAGTTCATCTCAATACTTTGTTATATATCCTTTGTTGGCAATGACAGAGGTCAAACGTTTCCTGTAAGTCTTCACAAGGTTGGCACACACTGTTGCTGGTATGTTGGCCCATTCCTCCATGCAGATCTCCTCTAGAGCAGTGATGTTTTGGGGCTGTCGCTGGGCAACACGGACTTTCAACTCCCTCCAAAGGTGTTCTATGGGGCTGAGATCTGGAGATGGCTAGGCCACTCAGGACCTTGAAATGCTTCTTACGAAGCCACTCTTTCGTTGCCCAGGCGGTATGTTTGGGATCATTGTCATGTTGGAAGACCCAGCCACGTTTCATCTTCAATGCCCTTGCTGATGGAAGGAGGTTTGCACTCAAAATCTCACGATACATGGCCCCATTCATTCTTTCCTGTACATGGATCAGTCGTCCTGGTCCCTTTGTGGAGAAACAGTCCCAAAGCATGATGTTGCCACCCCCATGGTTCACAGTAGGTATGGTGTTCTTTGGATGCAACCCAGCATTCTCTCTCTCCTCCAAACACGTCGAGTTGTGTTTCTACCAAACACTATTTTGGTTTCATCTGACCATATGACATTCTCCCAATCCTCTTCTGGATCATCCAAATGCTCTCTAGCAAACTTCAGATGGGCCCGGACATGTACTGGCTTAAGCAGGGGGACACGTTTGGCACTGCAGGATCTGAGTTCCTAGCTGCGTAGTGTGTTACTGATGGTTAGCCTTTGTTACGTTGGTCCCAGCTCTCTGCATGTCATTCACTAGGTCCCCCCGTGTGGTCCTGGGATTTTTGCTCACCGTTCTTGTGATCATTTTGACCCCACGGGGTGAGATCTTGCGTGGAGCCCCAGATCGAGGGAGATTATCAGTGGTCTTGTATGTCTTCCATTTTATAATTATTGCTCCCACAGTTGATTTGTTCACACCAAGCTGCTTGCCTATTGCAGATTCAGTCTTCCCAGCCTGGTGCAGGTCTACAATTTTGTTTCTGGTGTCCTTTGACAGCTCTTTGGTCTTCGCCATAGTGGAGTTTGGAGTGTGATTGTTTGAGGTTGTTGGACAGGTGTCTTTTATACTGATAACAAGTTCAAACAGGTGCCATTGATACAGGTAATGAGTGCAGGACAGAGGAGCCTCTTAAAGAAGAAGGTACAGGTTTATGAGAGCCAGAAATCTTGCTTGTTTGTAGGTGACCAAAATACTTATTTTCCACCATAATTTGCAAATAAATTCTTTTCCAAATCAGCCAATGTGATTGTCTGGATTTTTTTTTTCTCATTTTATCTCTCATAGTTGAGGTCTACCTATGATGCCAATTACAGGCCTCTCTCATCTTTTTAAGTGGGAGAACTTGCACAATTGGTGGCTGACTAAATACTTTTTTGCCCCACTGTATATTAATGGACAAGTGCATCTTATGGCATATACCACCCCTTCCGTACTGCAGTTATAGAAATCTCTTATCTCAACAACTTCACCATTCTTAGGATTTTTTGAATTCCTTAATGTTGCAAACAAAGGTACATGCCTTACAATGTCCACATTTAAAACAGCCCTTTGGTTTATCTGGTAGCCAGGTATGTCCTACCGATCCTTAGAAATCTTGTCTAAATGGCTATGTTCTAATATGTCCCTCAAATTCTTGCCACATCTATAGGCTATCATTGGATCTTTTAGGCAAAATCTGAGATAGATATTTGTCTTCATGTAAGACATTCCAATATCTTTTTATAATATTGAAAATCTGACCCTATTGATTTGTATATGTACCTATAATTCATATATCTAGCTGATCACCATTTGTCTTCATTTTTTCGACCCAATATTGATTCCGTTGATATAGCATTTACCTTCTCATAGGATTTTCTTAAATCAGCCATATGATAGGCACACCTTCTGAATCTGTCTATCAGATTCTAACTGTCAATCTGGAATGCCCCCTCTATCGAACAATTTCTCTTAGCTCTCATAAATTGTCCAATAGGGATCCCTGTTTTCAATGACTCTGGCTGCTGGCTGCTCCAGTGTAATAAACTATTGGTAGATGTCAGTTTACGATAAATAGTTGTATTTATGTTTCACCTTCCCCTCTCGTGACCTCCAGATCCAGAAAATTGGTGCTATCTTATTTATTTTATTTCATTTGTAAAGTACATATCAATGCTGTTACAGTTGAGGACATTTACAAATTCTCTAAATAAATCTTTTTGGCCCTGCCATAAGATGAACACATCATCAATAAATTCTTCCACAAAGACTATGGTACGCTCCCACCACCCAAGAACAAGATTTGCATAAGTTTGTGCACAGGAGAAACTCATCACAGTTCTCTTGCATTGCCTACAGATCTTTCCATCGAAGAGGAAAAAATTATGTTCAAGAATAAACTGTAAAAGCTGAGGAATGAATACAGTGTGTTTCTCAAATATTATACCTCTGGTTTCCAAAAAAGGACTGCAAGCTTTTAAACCTAGATCATTACCTATATTTCTACAAAGTGCCTCTACATCTACGCTAGCAAGCAATACATCATTCTCTGTTGTAATGTCAGTCTGTTTACAAAATCTCCTGTATCTTCTATATGCGAAGGTAAACTGTAAACAAATGGATTGCATGATGTAGTCTAGATATTTACTTGCACCTTTCAGTGAGATTATGATTTCCTGAGATTATGGGGTGGCCAGGAGGTTTTTCTCGATGTTTGTGCACTCATAAAAGATGCATACATCTGGGTATCTGATCTATCCTGCTGAATATCAGAAGATGGGTAAGCGTAGCCCTGTGAGTGTAGAGGTAGCCCCCCAGTAATATTACACATTCACAGAAAAGGTTTGTAGCTCAATGTTTCATTTAGACCAGGAAAGGCTGTTGCCTTCAAAGCGGTATATCCAGCAAGACTCTCGCTGTAAGATCTATTTGTCAAAATTACCTCCTCTTGGATTTTGTTTAATACATTCCAATTCAGCAAATTTAACAACCTCAGTGTTGTTTCAATGGCATAGTCCTACATATCTACCTATGAAAGTAGATAGTAAGTTATTAATATAGTATACATGATCTTTTATTCTTCCCCAAAATTGGCGTTTGGTTTTTCCTGCATAAAAAGCTAAACACACACAGAACATAATATACTGTAGACTATGCAATTAGTTTGACAATCCACATAATACTGATAGAATGAAGTTGGCCATTGGGTGAATATAGTAACTAATTTTTATATATCAAGTTGCAAAAATTACACTTGCTGCATTTCCAAGTACCACATGGTTCGCAGTCAATAGTTGGATCCCTCCTGTTCAAAATGACTCCTAGTGATTTTATCTCTAACAGATGGAGCTCTTTTTATAAGTGATTTCTGGGTAATATTTAATGTACTTCCTTAAAATAACATCATTGTTTAATATGTCTCTGCCCCCTAGACTGAATTTTATTGATCACCGCCACATTTGTGTAAGCCTAATGGTTTCCTGAATATTATTTGTACATGTGATATTATACTATGTTATATGTAACTGATGTTTGTATATTTTTTGCTTTTTGTATATAGTAATACTGTCTCCCTATACAAAGACGCTACAGTCCTGAAGAAGCCATATGCATAGTCGAAACGCGTTGACCGTTCTTAATCGTACAGTAATATTCTAATGATATAATAATATTCTCATAATATGGTGATGTGTACTACATATGGTGCAGAGGGTTAAGTCAGGAGCCATCTCTCTCTTTGGTAGGGAGTCCTGAATGTAATTCCAATTGTTAATGTTGGTCGTTATGTTTTTTGTATAAATAAAAATCATAATTTTTATTTAATATGTTTGTTTGGTTTCTCATGGTGCCTAAAATAATCTGCTATCTTGGCCATACAATTATTGTCTGGCATCTTTTTTTACATTTTGGTGTTTAGGGTGCAGGTCATTGTATATGCATCGGATTTTACATGTGATTATGACTGAACTCTATGTAATGCATTAAAAAGAAAAGTTCAGTTAAATCCCATCTAAAGTTAATAACCTGCTCCCACCCCCAGCTTCTTAGTCTAAGCCTTACACAAACTTACCCTGTAGAGGAAAGATGTGTATACTTACCTATTCCCTGGGTGTTCCAGTTTGAGTGAATTAATTGGTTCTATCACCTGGCTTCAGGGGTTGAGAGGGGAGGGACAGCCAACAACAGATGCCCCATAGGAAACACTACGGGTGATGTCCACTGCATACGGCACTGTAGTCGATTGTGCGGTGAACTTCATCCTTGTTCGTTGAAGCCGGCTGCTGGGGATATACGCATGAACCAGACCGGAGCGCCCAGGGAATAGGTACATATACCCATCTTTCCTCTATAGCACCGTCTCCCAAAATATGGCTCT